>LPNX010319741.1:331827-407814 GCA_001517045.1 Pseudotsuga menziesii
AAATTGGGTACAAGGTGCTTCAAGGAACAAACCCACTCTATAAGGGGTCCAAGGCTCAAACCCACTTTGTAAGGCACTAAAAGTGGGACATGGTGGCATCAATGACAATATGTGGGGCCACTGTAAGTCCATATTGGCATCAATGACAGTTTCATCAATAAGAGATTGGTGGTTAGATGTTTAGAGTTTGAGAGGGAGAGAGATATATATTCGATGTTAGGTCCTTAGAGATAGATAGAGGGATAGAAAAAGGGAGATTGGTGATTAGGGGTTTAAAGAGATTGAGAGAGATANTTAACTCTATTGATGTAGACTAGAGCATTTAACATAGGGGGATTTGAATCGGTTTTTTGTCTACACAAAATACTCAAATATCCAATAACATTGGAACAACTTGTTGAGTTAACCTCTTGTGTGTGTGTGTGCGCGCGCGCGCGTGCGTGCACACACACACACACAAACTTTATGGGTAGACCTAAGGGATGTTTACCACATTCATAGATGGCATCCCTAGTAAACTCGTCGAGGTAGATAAGTGTGCCCCACCTAGCGGGATTCGAATTGGGCACATTATGACATATAACTAGCCAAATGCTCAACAACATTAGAAACAATCAGTTGAGATCTCTCTCTCTCTCTCCACACACACATGCACACATAAATAAAAATAGTAATATTTATTTTCTTTCATGATAAGTTTGTACACACATAAGAGATATATTTAATCACATTGTTGTGTATTTGATTTTCAATGTTGGCTTACCTCTTCAAATCTAGGGCAAGGTTTTCATTTTGCAATTTGTTGTATGAGGAGTTAATTATAACTATGACTAAATGATTATACTCCACAACCATTAACTATTGTTAGGAGTGAATTTATTCTAACAGTGGTTTGACCTTTGATTGTTGGAGTATCTATCACTATCAATAGCTTAATTACATTTATTGAGGACAAGATCCTTCCTAATTTAGGGAATCTCGATTCATGCCTTATTTTTTTCCTTTCTAGAGTGACTTTTGTGCGTGAAAATCAACAAGAGGGGAGTCACCCAAGAGATGTAGTGGTTATAATGGCTTATCCACTACTCCCAGGCAATAAAGTCATAATAGTTTTAGAAGGACCACTTATGGACTCTTGTTGAGTCATAATTAGATCTACGTAATAATAGTCCATCTTCTCATCATGACATCATGAGCAATTTTGTGCCTTTGCTTTTGGTGATGGATAAGAGTTACATTCATGTAAGGAGCCACCATGTGACTGTTATAAAAAACAAAGTTTATAATGAAAGGCAACATGTTTGTAATTTGAGGCCAACTTTAGTCACCATCATCCTACATTATATAGTTATAGAAAACTTTAATTAAATTTACATAAATGTATACATTGATGTAAATATCAAACATATAATGATTACATGAGTAAATATTGGAGTTTTCACTGCGATGATATCCATTCATGTGTGTCACTGTATCGATCCCATAGTTGTGGTTCATCGTCGAGACAAAGGCGATTGTATTGATTAGGAGTAAGCTAACTCGGTATATAAATACACTGAGCTAGATTCCTCCTAAGAAAGACAATCACCTTTGTCCTGAAGATGAGCCACAACTGTGGGCTCGAAACACCGACACGCATCAATGGATCTCATTGTAGAAAAAACTCCGATATCTACTCATGTAATTGATTCCTACGAATACTCAGCAAAAAACACATATAATGATTGTTTCTAAATTAAATAGATGAATTAAAAAAAGTAAAATAATAATAACTAGTATACCAAAAAAAACAATATTTCAAAAAATGGAGAGTATAATCCATATCAAAACTATACCAATTAAAACCTTTTTTTCCTCAAAAAAAAACTATGCAGTCTATTTATATTGCAAATAAACCACCATTTACATAGGCATTTTAGGCCTTTCTAACATGTAGAGTTTGTATGAAATTATTATACCATATAGTTAGAGAAACGATGTCTTATATACATATAAATATCAAGTAAAGAAAACTAGTTATATCTATATAACCTGTCTATTATCAAAAACTGTATCAGAAAACCAAAAGAAAATTATAGTTCCACTTTTGTTCATGTTCTCTATATCGGATGTGGTCTAGTGTCAAACTCTGTCAAAGTGTCATTTTCCATCTCCCATCTATGCCATGTGCCCACTCCAACCTGAAGACCATTATTAGACAATTGATCCACCACTTGGTTCATTTCCTTGTATATGTGTTCAAATTTTAGTGCATGAAATAGTCCAAACAATCTATAAATTTCTTCATAGATGGGATTAAGTAATATATTTCTCAAAGGCCTCCTTTGTCTCATATAGTCAATAACTATTTTGGATTCCCCCAAAACTTGTAACCTCTATACATTCTACAGTACAACCAACCCCAAAGATTGTTTGACTACCATTAGCTCAACTCTATTATTTGTACTATCTCCCAAACCCGCATAAAACTTTATCCAATGAGAATTATAAGTATAGAATTCCACCTACCCCTCCCTGTGCAAGATTAACCTATGAGTCCCCATCAAAACATAACCAATAACTTGTTTTGTCAACTATCTCCTCAACTATACTCTTGTTCTATCAATTAAAACCATATGAACACATTTCATAAATAATCCAATTCCAACATTAATACTCACTTTCTATGGTTTATATTTTTTTTAATTTATGTGATGAATGCCTCCTCTTCTTTGTATGTTAGGTCATGGATTCCTTATGTAAGTTTGTTAATTTTCTTTTAAAAATGAATGTTTACATGGAAATTATAATTAAATACCTTATCCAAATGCAAATTGTTATTATATACTTGTATGTGGCCACTCCATGGCCTTGCATCCATGCAAAGCAAGACAATTAGTTTTCTAAGTGAGCAACACTAAACTTCGATATAATTCACCTTATCAAGTAAAGCACACTTCCTATAAGAATTCATCTTTCCTTTTTTCACATGAAATATAAAGATTCATGATATTCACAAAGAATCAAGGAAACCTCGGTTACATATTGGTTATATAACATGTCGCAAAGTGAGATTTGAACCTGAGAGGGGAGTATAACAATATTCCTCCCAACCCCCCGATCTACACTCAAATAACAATAAGTTGTGTTTCCTTATGATATGAGAAAGTACATAGTGGTACATATGTAAATAGTGAAAATGAAATAATGGAAAGTTAGGATTCATGAAAGTTGGGAAGGTGAAGATGTTTATGTGTCTACATACACATACATATATATTTTCGTTCTTGAGAAGGTGAGTAGTGGGGAAGAAGATATGTGCACGTGCGCATGTGTGTGTGGGGTCTTCCTAAGAAGTGAAGGTCATGTGCATATGTATGTTGTCTATTTGGATGTCTTAATTTCAGAAAAATTACATAGACTACAATATAAAGAAATTGGTAAGTCACCAAGGAATTGGATTTTTTGATGAGGTATAACTAAGATATGATGAGTTAAATCCAACTAAGATTAAGGGGAAAATGTCAAAATAAATGTCATTGATCATGAATTGATTCAAATTTGTAAAAAACCATAGTTCATTATTAGTTGCAATCTTGACAAACCAATTTCACCATTCTAATAATGAAAAATCAAAATTACCAAATTCTAATACGAAAATTGAAAAGAAACACTACAAAAAGTCCAATTCATTCGATGTTTATCCCATTTCGAATAAAGTTATGAGTTCAAATACTTGTGTACAAGTGAAACCACTTTATTCTAAGGGTGATTAAGAATATAGCTCGATATCCTTAGCCTCTCCACTTAGATACTAATATTGTCAAGCACATGTTTAAAGTTGTGAGAGATTTATGGTCGACTGTACTATATATTTTGAAAGGTGACATCATCTTGCTAGCATCTTGTGTTATAATGTTGGCAGTTTTGCATACATTTACCATGTATCATGCACCTATTAACATTAGTTATATGCTCTCACTTAAATCCCATACAACTTTTTAACTTATTTGAAAATATGTATCCCACCCACTATAATATCATAGCTTGTAAAATATGTTTCTTTACCTTAGATGGGAAACTAAATATTAGCATGCCCTCAAAGAGGGGAAGTGGCCTACAACTATTTCTTTATGCATATTGTAAAGATAAGTAATGTGCACATAGTAAGTCCTCATAGGAAGTAATAAATGATTAAATCAAATTTAATTAACATCCTTTGCAGGTTATTTAATATTTTTCTCATTGGGAAAATAAGTGCTTTTAACAAAGAAAACTATTGAACATGCAAAAACAACCTTTATAGCCAACATAATACATGTTATGTGTCAAATTGAATATATAGCATTACAATGCAACACTCACTCTTTTTGTATCTTTAATACTTTTGAAATAAAATAAATCCACATCCCATTTGCAAATTATTCAACTCTTCCTTGAGGAGGATATTTTATGGAAAAATGTTGTTTAATTTTCACCCCACAAAAGCATTGGCTTTATGTGTTTCTCGAAAAATAGTTGCATATAGATGCAAACTTCACTTGATTTATACAAGTCTACCCCTCCTCCTGCATGTTAAATTCACATGAATTCTACAACTACTTTTCTCAATATATAAGGCAATAGAGCATAAATAACTACAAGGAAGAATGGGAATGTCTTGGTGGTGCTTACCATGATTGGACTCATCCTTAACATAAGGGTATGTTCGAATAGGATTGTGCTTTGAAGGGATTGTTTTTTCTCCATTAGAATGATAAATTGCTCCAGATAAAGAGTGTACACTTCTTGTGAATTTATTTTCCTTGGTCCTCTCAGCCTTCAATTTCTCTAATTTTGTCGAAAAAACATAAGAGAATAACAAATTGTGACCAAATCTTATGGGTTATTATCTAATATGGTTATGAGACACTTGTGTAGCTTGAATCGATTCACGAGATACCAAAAGGGGATGGTTGATGGATCTTCTAATAAAAGATAGATCTTTCAATAGAATATATAGTTAAAAAGGCTATTTTCCTAATATTTGTCCATGATACTATAACACCGATATGAGAAGAAATATAAAAAAAATGAAAAAAATTAAGATCAAGGACAAATTTAACAAATAAGAAAGATGCAACATCAAACATCTATTATTTTGTCATTTTTTCCATCATTTTGTGAAAGTTATTGGACATGGCTTCATGCTATGGTTAATATTTAGTATGCCTCTCTATTACACCTAGATTTGGATGGTTTAATAGTATATTGAGTGGAGAGTGCATATATATGTACTTGCTTTATGATATTTTTAGTAATGAAAGGATAATAATTTGGAGATAATTATTGAGAAAGTAATTTGACACAAGCATATCAGAGGGAAAATGTACTATAGAGATGTAAAATTGCATGTACTATGTTTAGTGTTGAAACATGGTGTAGAAATTGCATGCAATTTATTTAGTGTTGAAAAGTAGTGAGAAAATTGGATGTAATCTGTTTAGTGTTGAAATGTGGTATGAAAAGCAGTAATGTGTACAAGTGCATGAATAGTTGATTGACACACTATTATATTGTCTTGCAACATAAAGCAACACATGTCAAACATCTATATTCACTAGAAACATCTGGCCTAAGTATTGTACAAGTGTATTAGCTATAACATTAAGGCAAATCATTTAGTAATAATTAACCTATTGGATACATGTTCTATTTAGTGACCCACACATTTAGACAAATGTTGAGAACACTTTTGCAGTGATATATCATTTTTGAATAAATCCACCTTTGGCTTTCCCTATAATCCCATTGGTAAATTAAAAATCAATTTTCTTTATTGTTGAAAGTCTATTTTGCAACCATTTTGAATATCAATTTACCATGGGGTGATATGAACAAAGTGACATATATGTTGTCATTACATATGATGGAATCAAGTGTTTCCTATCCTCCACTTGTAGTTTCTAGATTTCAGAGTTGAGATCAAAGATACAAAACCTTGACTCTACACGATCTAAACATTACTTGCAATGTTATTTTGTTATGATATGCCTTGTAGAGATACACACTGAAGGCCACAATGAGAAACATGGATAAACATATTTCGAGCTCTAACCAACAATAACTAATCATTTAAGTGTTATTGATTGTGTCATAGGATTTGGGTTTATCTAACATAAGTGTTTGGTGCTACTCTTGCTAAATCAATGCTTATTGTGTCTAATAGATAAAATACAATTGATTTAGTTGGATAAGTAAGGCACATTGCTAAATCATATTTCTAATTGTTATTATATTAAATCGTGAATTTGGTAAATTGTTTTGTTTCGTCACTTTCAATGAATATATTGTGAAGCATTGTTGTTGAGTTTTCCATTGATACTGAAACATGTCTTCGTAATTTAATTATTCAATTGTTTTTAAGTATGTAAAGAACTATAATTGCTCATTGACTTTAAATCCCATGCACAATGTACATAACAATAGTTTATAGATCAATATATTTACTTGCGACTAACTAATTAGGATATTGGAATATGGCCTTAGATTGTATTAGATAGGTCTTGAAGATTTACCAGCACAAGTCAATCTCAAAGTGAGTGTTTAGGAGAAGTTTGATCAACCAAATAACTTGACGTGGCACAATCATGATCTGTAAATTGTCGTGGATATTCCACTAGAATAATTGGTCACAACATATCTTACAACTTAGTTATTTTATTAGCTTATTTCCATTGAATGCTAAATATCAAGAACTGTACGAAAGATAACTAGAGTAAATAAATACACAATCCACACAATAACACAAGACATACCTTGGGAAAACCCACTATGGGGAAAAACCCATCCAGAAATGAGGACTATGACTTGCTCTTTCATATAGAATGCAAATACAAAGAAGTGGTACTCTCTATGGAGTTACTTGTGCCTTTGTGGCCATAACATCTACTGCATGATCTCCCACCTCCTATGTTATGCTCTAATATCCACTCATGTGTTGTTACTCAACTATGGAACAATATAATAACATCATAAGGATGGAGCCCCTTCTTCTAACTACCTAGTAATTAACATGGTATGATAGCCATCAAGGGTTAATCTTAGGGTTTTTGCATGCCCCGACTCTTTATTAGGGTTAGGTTTTTGGACCTTCTAGAATGTTCTTGAAATTCCACACGTGACTAGCTCCACATGTATGAGAAATGAGAGATGACGTGGAATCCACTATGTACCATGGTGGCCAACTAGATTGGTCAAATTGTGGGAGGCATAACTTCCTCATACTATTTGAAGCAATTCTTGTACCATTTGAAAGGTCTTGGAGTGTAGAATTTCATTGAGGGGAATGACATAAGTGATGAACTTTTAACCCCAAAAAACAT
The DNA here is from genome assembly GCA_001517045.1 of Pseudotsuga menziesii. NCBI lineage: Eukaryota > Viridiplantae > Streptophyta > Pinopsida > Pinales > Pinaceae > Pseudotsuga > Pseudotsuga menziesii. The sequence goes on from LPNX010319741.1 coordinate 339,171, forward strand.
TGTTTAGACCTTCATACATGCCCCCAAAGGTTCTGGACCCCAAATCTACAAAGTGAGACCTGCCCTAAAATGGGCCCTACAAGCCAATTCATCCAACCTCTCCACCCATAAAGCACCAAAATAGATGAAAAATTATATATCGATCCATTTCAGATCAAATCGCTGCCCATGTTTTATTCTTTGTGGTTGTGTTGTTTGGAAAGCCTTGCTTGAAAAATGTCCAACACTTAGCCCAACTACTATGTATTCATATGCATGGTTTATATGGTTGTGTTGCCTTGCCTTAGTGGCACATTCAAGGTTTTGAACACTAAAAAAAGAAATACTTTCACAATGAATTCCCTTAAAATTTAAAATCAATTCACCCCTGGTGTTGTTAAGGTTGAGGAAACATGTATCCTAAACTAAACAATTGAAGTAATTTCAGACAAAGGCATTGTTATTCCAACTATGGGAAATATTCAAACAAATCTAATAATTCCAAACACTCCACAACATTTTAGGTATCAAAATGTGTTAGTACTTTGATGCTCCAATCCACAATAGTCAATAAAAATCGTTTATGCATTGACAAAGCCGTGAAACTTCCCATAGCATTGCAAAATTCTCTATGGGAAAACAAGCTCAAAGAATACAAGCAGACAAACACTATTCAACATTCATATACCCATAGCATAAAAAATGCAAGGAGGTTCATTGCAACCCCATAGACCCTTTAGAGGCCAATATAATTCCTCGTCAAATGTGATCCTATGAGTAGCAAGGTTATCAACAAGGATGTTTGAGTGAGTGTTTTCTTGTTCAAAATGACTGAGAAGCTTGAAGATTTAGTAAGTTGCTTGCAATTCATTGAATTTGGGTCGATTGAGCCTGGTTTTGAATTGTGTTCGTATGAAATTTTATAATGGGCCCATGCATTTATTCCTAAAATTGGTTGTTTGATGAATTTGGGTCATATGGGTTTAGTTTTAAATTGGGTTAATGTGGTGTTAATGTGGGGGCAAGGCCTAGATTCTTAAAAAATGGTTCTTATTGTGTTGCATAAATCATTGTCAAGGTGTTGAATTGGTGGATTTGATTCATTGTATGTGTTTTCTTTTGAGAATTTTGGTGTTTAGGAGGAGTCCCATGGTTGAGATCGAGGTTTTCAATAGTCACCTACAACAAAGGTAACTCTACATATGGATTTGAAATTTATTGTAATAAATGAATGTTGTTATTGTCCTTTATTTCTATTTGAATTTTGTTATGATTCCTATGATGTTTGTGTGTCAAACAATTTTATTTGGTTTGCTAAAAATGCCATGTCTACATTTAATTAAGTTGAATATTTAACATTTGAATTTGTATAAAGCATAAGATAGAATTTTGAGTTAAGTATTAATGTGACAAGTTTCAAGGGTGTTGAGGTCCACTCCAACAATTGGTATATATTCGAAGAGTTAATGAAATATAGCATAACAAAGGTCAACATGAAGGAAGAAAGAAGTGAAGCTGCTTGAAGGAAAAAATAGGTAGTGGGTGGATTTTTTAAAACAGCTTAGAAAATTGTTTTAATTGACATGTTTTAAAAGGAGTTTTCAAAAGTTGTTGTTCCCTTAAATAACACTTTCAACACACACACAAAATACAGGCAGTGGATGGATTTTTTAAAACAACCTAGAAAATTATTTTAGATGACATGTTTTAAAATGATTTTTTGAATGGTTCTATTTCCTTAAATAACGCCTTCAACCAACCCCCCACACAAGTAGATACAATTTGTTAAATAAAAAATAGTGTATATGTTTGTGAAAGTTTGAAACCAATACAATAATTGTAGAAATAATAGCTTCAATTCTATGAGCAAAGATGCTAAGAAGAAGCACAGGAAATAGATCTTGCTACTAAGGATTCTCACAAGCATACACAGGAAAAATAGAGAAAATAAAAGAGACTGAATCACATGAATGAAGAGATAAATATTGGTGTGTATCCTTCCATTGAATAATGATGAATAATAGTGTACATAAATAGTACATCCCTCATATGAAAATCGATTTGTATGGAGACAACTCATAAAGCTCAAAAAGGTTGACTTACCAAAATATAGCAAACCCCCATAAGTGGCTAAAGCACTTCCCAAATCTATCAAGGACCTCACGAATTATCAAAAGCATGAGTGATTTTTCAAGGGAGATGGAAAAACATGCTAATCCTAGAAAATGGAGAGAAATTCATGAAGGATGGGTTGGCAACAAAAGAACCCAGTTTCCTAGTTAACTAGCTTTACCTTATCCACAGAAAAGCAGGACAAAGTAGAATAAAGTAGAATCTATTGTAAAGCATTGTTTACTAATTCTAGATGTCCATAAAGTGGTCAATATCAACCCAGAATCAGAAATAAAGCATTCCTGGGGTATTGATGGCATGTGTTGACTTTAATGTGCAAGTGGATGCCAGCTAATTAAGCTAGTGGCCGGTAGATAATTAATCAAATAATGATTAATTATTTTATCCTAAGTATTGAGTGGGTTTAATATATTCCAACACCCCCCTATAAGTCTAACTTTAGGATGGTATGTCAAAAATATAGATGCATATGGATGTATTAGGGCCCAGCAAAAAGGCTATGGTCACCCTTTAACAATTATTCATGTCCAAAAGGCAAAGGAAAGAGGCAAAACCACATGGGGAAAATCCTCTCTCAAGAACAGACAAGGCACAAAATTTGAAATAATATGTCTTCAACATATCTTTATCTTCACTTGAATGATCTGAATGAGTGCTTCTGGATGGAAGACTTGATGTAGAAATCATGAACTCCATGATCATGCGCTAGAGTGTAGAACCTGCAAGAAGGAAGAGTAGAGACTCCTTGTATCTCATCAACTGATGAAGTAGGAGAATTATATGAATGCTTATTTATGCTGTCAAAATTTGATATGCAAACATAATCTGAAATTGAAAAGATATCTGTGCATACTCCTTCCCAAAGAGTACAAAAATTAAGACAAATTATTTCACACTTAATTCCCTGAATAGCTGCAAAATTGTGATGTGAATCACATTTCAATATTCCAATCTGATGTAGCACATTTTCAGATCTGATATGAGGCTGATAAAACTCTGATATATCAGAAACAGTATCATATGGAACATCAAAGATAAAGGCTTCAGCGACTCCATGAGGATATAGGGCTAGACTAGGAAAACTATGAGCAACTGGGGAAAACTGATAGGTGTAAAAATATGAATGATGGATGGACATGAGATACGAACCATAAGTGTTTAGAACATATCCAAACATGTTTAATATCAGTCCAAATATAACTAAATTCATGGATAAACAACCACTGAAAGATAGGAAATACTTCGAGCCATGTAAGATAAGTAACACTACATAAGAGACCAATGAGGAATCAACTAGTGAACTTGGGATTTGTATAGTCTTATGATTATTCGGAGGTATGGTATATGGTATGGATGGTGGTATTATTTGTGTCATGACATACATATCATACTGCAAACAATCTTCTAAATCAGATATATAATCTTGTGAGGAAGAGCTGCTAAAAAACAAGTCAATATCTAGTGAAAAATCACAATTTTTGGGAGATGAATCTAGTAGACTGAGAGGAGGATTATCAAAGAAAGGATATGATATTTCTGATTATAATATATCAGAGAATAAAACTATATTGGAGACATGATAAAATGATTGAACTCTGGCACTCAAAGCATAAGTTATATCACCTTGGAAATGTGCACCATGACAGTGTTCTGAGGAATCAACAAGATTCTCTAGTTCATCTGGAACTTCGATCTTGTGCTTCTCAAGAAGCTGAGACATGATGTCCATATTCTTCTCGAAACACTTATTCTCTAAATGAAAACCCTTGCTACAATAAGAACACTTGGATTTGATCCCTTTCTTCTTACCCTTATTTATTGAATCTTCATCAGTAGGCTTCGAACTTTCATCTTCAGTTTATGACTTTGGCTTCTTCACAATTTGTTTCTCTTTTGATTTGAAATTCTTGTTTCCTTGAACCATGAGAGAATGATCCTTGACCTTGGAAGAATTAAGGACACCCATATGGATTAATTTATCTTTCTCCTTTGTTAGTGAATCAAGAAAAGAATTTAAAGAAGGCATTTTCAACTTAGGAACAACAAGCCTAGTAGCATGAAAAGTAGACACAAAAACTGAGTAATCAGGACCCAATTTAGAAAGAAAGGAAAGGATTAATTGATCATCTTCTTTTTCAATCCCATGTTTCTTGATCATTAGAACAAGTGACTTGAACTTGGTGAAGAAACCCTCAATAGAATCAAAATTGCTTGGACTCAGTGAGAATAACTCAATCTCCAATTGATGTGCTCTTAGCTCATCTTGAACTCCAAAGAGAGACTCCAATTGAGTCCGCACTTGGTTTAGAGTGGTCAAACCATCTCGATGAAAGAGGCAAAGCAATCCATAGTCTTCATCCAACCTATTATGCCACTTAGCTTTCTCAATCATAGCATTGGTCTCATTCTCCAAAGCTAGAGTAACTCTGTATAATCCTCTACTGTGCAATAGAATGGAAATTTTGGCTTTCCATTCGTTGTAGTTGAAGGGAGTAATAATTATGGCTGAGGAAGAATCCATATTATTGAATTGATGTTCTCAAGAAGAAACTTTCTGCAACCTGCAAAACAAAACTAGGAGAAAATCTTGTAAGCTAGACAAGCTCTTATCTAGAGAGGGATAGGAGACTGGATGCACTCCTCAACTCTATAAAAATTTATCAACCTTGTTGCTCTAATACCATGTATAAATAATAGCTTCAATGCTATGAGCAAATATTATAAGAAGAAGAACAGGAAATAGATCTTGCTACTAAGAACTCTCACAAGCATACACAGGAAAAATAGAGAAAAGAGAAGAGACTGAATCACATAAATGAAGAGATGAACATTGGTGTGTATCCTTCCATTGAATAATGATGAATAATAGTGTACATAAATAGTACATCCCTCATAGGAAAATTGAGTTGTATGGAGACAACTCATAAAGATCAAAAAGGATGACTTACCAAAATATAGCAAAACCCATAGGTGGCTAAAGCACTTCCCAAATATCTCAAGGACCTCGCGAATTAGAAAAAGCATGAGTGATTGTCAAGGGAGATGGAAAAACATGCTAATCCTGGAAAATGGAGAGAAATTCATGAAGGATGGGTTGGCAACAAAAGAACCCAGTTTCCTAGTTAACTAGCTTTACCTTATCCACAGAAAAGCAGGATAAAGCATAATAGAGCAGAATCTGTTGTAAAGCGTTGTTTACTAATTTTGGATGTCCATAAAGTGGTCAAGATCAACCCATAATCAGAAATAAAGCATTCCTAGGTTATAGATGGCATGTGTTGACTTTAAGGTGCAAGTGGATGCCAACTAATTAAGCTAGTCGGTAGATAATTAATCAAGTAATGATTAATTATTTTATCTTAAGTATTGAGTGGGTTTAATATATTTTAACAATAATTTAGTATTAAATAAATTAGTTATTTTTCTAACAATTATATTGTTTTATTTTTTAAATGTTAAATAAATATTAAAAGTTAGTTAAAAAATCTAAGTGGATCTTTTTTCACACCGAAAAAAAAAACAACACTTGTTATTCCAAAGAATAAAGGTTGTTGGCACCAATACAACAAAACATAGGACTAGTGGAGAAAACATTCATTCCAAACTAACACTTACATATTCGTTCAAGTCAAAATGACAAAACTACTATCTCCTTCCAATTAGTATAAGTATTCACTTAATACAAAAAAGAGTGTCAATCCCATCAAAATCTATAGATGACAAAAAACTAGACAGTATCAAAAAAATTCAATGAACCAGAGTCGGTAAGAACTCCTTCTCTGGAAACTTTGAAATATAAATGGTCGTTCAATTCACATATTTCCTTCTTTGATAAGTGATCAACTTCTTTGTTATATAACTTGTAGATATGTCTGAAGGATATAGAAGTGAATTCAGATATTAAACATTTAATTCTAGACATCCAATGGCCCAAACCCATAGAATGAAGTGATGATGATCTGGTCACCCAATCGATTATTTCCTTAGAATCACCAACTATCTGAATATTTAGAACATATTTCCTCCTCACAAACCATAAAAGTACCCACAACACAAGTAATTTCACCCTTGTGTTTGAACCATGTCTAGTTCCCATCCATAGATTGATAACATGAGAATCGCTTTCCTTAAAGACTATTCCCGCACCACACCACCCTCCCTATTGAGCTCTATCAAAAAAACCAATTGCCAAATTTTCTTTGTAAACATGAGAATAAATCCTTCCAAGAGGGGCATGGAAATGTTTGAAACATAACTCATACCAAATGTTCATAACTATGGAGAAAACCTGAAAAACTGAAGGGTGCTTATCCTGAAAAATAGCTCGATTCCCCATCTTCCACACCTCCAACATAATGATAAGAGGTAAAGGATATATATCCTGATGGCGCGATATCCAACACTTTAAGTTTTCTTCTAAACATAAATTGTTCCAACCGCCATTAAAAAAAAAAAAAATCGAACTCATCTCTGACCAAACCCCTTTGAAGAATGTACAACTTCCAAATAAGTGCTCCACCAATTCCAGATCAGATTTATAGAGGATGCAATAACCAGGACCAATCAAACCTCTTTTACAAAGTGAATCCCATGTAAGAATTATTATTTTTAAAGACAACCAAGTAAAAATCTTAATTTTCAATGGAAATTTTCCAGCCCACAAGAATGGAGTCCACCAAAAAATCCATCCTAAGCCTCCTCCCATAAAAATTGATAAGCCATCTTTGCACTAACCTCCCCATTTGTTTTATTGTAACTCCAAACCAGTCTACCATTGGAGTCTGAGAGGAATATCCTAGCCCGATATAAAGAATCAACTTACTTGTCCCATTCCTTAGCAAAGTCACCAGTTAATTGTAAATCAAAAAACAAAGCCAACTTGAATTCCCATAGTTATGTGCACGAGAACCTGCTTAAGAACATTAAAAAAAATACCCATGTAATTCAACTATAAGTCTCAAGTAAATTTTATAATTTCCCCCCAATCAATGACCAGATCAATGCCGACAAAGATTTGTACCCCCTTCCCAATCAACCAACTAATAGACTGGTCGATAATGGGAAAAACCTTCATCATACTTCTCCAAATCAAAGAGCCATCACTCTTTAAATTTACATGATTTCTAAACCAAAAATATATAGGACATCTTTTTAAATACTTCAACTTGACCAAATTTCCCCACAAACCGTCATTAAAGAGAGACCTCCAAAGAGTCTTTTCACAAAGGGATTGATTAAACATATCAAGATCCTTTACCCAACAACCACTAAGGAATTTTGTTTTGGGTATACTCTCCCATGAGGAGAGATGAAACTTTGAAATGTTCAGTTTTCTAGCCCAGAGGAAATGGAACACCAACTTTCTGATATGAACAATGATAGACATTGACAAGATAAAAAGAGAAAACAAATATACATGAATACTATGAAGAACATCATTAACCAAAACCAATCTTCCCCTAGTTGACAACCATCTGAATGACCAAGAGTTGATACGTTTTTGGATTTTCCTTATGAGCCGAAACTAGTCGTAGACTCTATATTCATTTGACTTCAGTGAAAAAACAAGATATCTTAATCCTTCATCAATATCTTTCATCTGATAGGGAAATATTTGAGCCACCTGACTACACAACCCTTGATCACCCCTAGACAAAACAAAGTTGGACTTTTGATCACTGATAACCATACCATAAGCATCACAAAAGGCAGTGATAATCAAATGAAAATGGTGTTGCTATGAATAAGAACCTGCTCCAAAACAAAGAACATCATACACAAAAATGAGGTGTGTAATAGATAAGGTTCTAGTCAATTGAATGCCCTTAATATTTTTATGTTTCTTCTCCTTATTTATCAAAAGACTCAAGCCTTCAGTGACCAGAATAAACAGATACAGAGAAAGTGGACATCCTTGTGTTAGGATTATCAATCCTCCCTTGTCCAAATTTGGTCATATGTCTAAATCAGGAGTCATGTCTAAATCGGGAGTCCATACAATCTATTTATAGTCATTAGCACCATTGGGTCCACTTGGCCTAATTGGGGCACATGTTTCAGTTACTAAAGAGTGGGGAACACTAATTGAGGCTTACTTCCATTGATTGCACTTAATTGCATCAATTTAGGATCCTCCTAGACCAATCCCTACAATTTAGGAGCCACTGGGAGTGCCGAAACCAACCAAGGTCAGTTCAGTTCAGTTAATGACTAGTCAAGCTAAGTTAGGAGTCAGTTACATTCAGTTCTAGTCCTCTACATTCAGTTAGCACTAGGTTTACTTGACTGCACTCATGAGGGGCGCATTTCTCACCTACCACAGTTAGTTAGCCTTAGTCAACACTGAATGTAACACTTGAGTTGTGTTTTAGAGCTCCGATGAACTCTGGTTATGGTTTAGACAAGGTCAGTTAACTACTGAGTCCTCCTATAGTGACTTAGACAAAGTCTTAGTTACCTACAGTCAAGTAGAGTCTACCAATTCAAATTTCCTCATGTGGATTCGAATTTCATGTGGCTATTAAAGCCATTGTACTTCATTGTAATTATTATCCGATTACTTTTTTATTAATGAAAGCATTCACAGCTGCATGCGATTTTTGCACTGTTTCATTCTTTAATTGCTGAGTAAATTGTGTGATCTATTTTTTGAGTTGTATGTTTGTCCACATATCTATGTGCTCAATTTAATATGGTATCAGAGCCTCGGCGGACAAGACACCTCTCCTCCTAAGATCTCCAGCTGGATCATTTTTTTTAGCAAATTGCTCCTTCCAGTACTGCACCAAAAGCGAAGAATTTACCACTTAATATCCCAAGTTAGGAAATTGTTGATCAAGCTTGCTTGATCAACTATGTTGGGTGTGAAGGAAATTCCAAAAGTGCAAACTGTCGACCTTACTCTGTATGTTTGATTATGTGATAGGTTATCATCTTTTCTTACAGCATTCGCTACAAGCAGCCTGTTCTTCTCACTGCATTCGCTACAGCAGCTCAGTCCTTCTTACTACAGTCAAAATGGCTCATCCAGTGGAGCCTCTCACTCCCTTCAACTATCACTAGTGGAAGGGTGACATGGTGGTAATGCTCCGCACCAAGCAGCTCTTCAGACTCATAGAAGAAATAGAGGAAGAGCCAGATTCAAATAAAGACAAAGCTAAGTACATGAACAGGATTGATGAAGCCCGTGGACACTTGCTCTCCTCAGTCTCTAGAGATCTTCGATTCCACATCCAAGAATTGAAGACTCCCAAGGAGGTTTGGGACAAGCTTGCCTCCTTATTTGATAAGCAGGATGAGATGAGGATCCATCAGCTAGAAAATGATCTGATTACTCTCAATCCATCCAATTTTGAATCTCTGAATGAATTCTTCACAAATTTCAAGAACCTGATATATCAGTTGAAGCAATGCAAAGTGAAGAAGGATGAACATCAGCTCATCCTTGCCATTCTCACAAAGCTCAATGCAGACTACTCAATCTTTGTATCCACCTTCCAAACAGTAAGGCTCACTAATCCAAATTGGAAGATGCCCACTCTTAATGCCTTCATCCAATCTCTTATTTCTGAGAATGATAAATTGATCCAAATGGGGATCATTCGATCTCCCAAAGATCTAGCTTTGGTTGCAAGAGGAGATAAGGTAGCCAATTACAAAGGGAAGCAAAGGGATGAGCCCCCTATGAAGAAACAGTAGTCAAAAGAACCTTCAGGTTCGAAGAGAAGCAAGAAGAATGGCAAAGGAAAGGTCCTTTGCTCTTAATATGGAAGGGGCCTTCATTCAAAAAGCTCCTATATGAGAAGACAACTTGATGAAATGGCTCTTATTTTGAAGAAGCATAACATTTTTGTACCTGCTAGTGCAAGGAAGGATGACTCTGAAGAAGAAGAAGATGAAGAATACCAAAGGAAAGGCCATGCGCTGAAGGCTTGCTGCACATCAGCACGTGTCTTCCTCATTAATTATGGAGCTTCCAACCATATGGTTGCATCCAGAGAATCATTCTCTTCTTTTCAGTCCTTTGATGGTCCTAGTATTTAGATGGGAAATAACAGTAAAGTCAAAACAAAGGGGAAGGGCTTTGTCAAACTTGAACATGGAAGGTTCAAAGATGTGTTATTTGTTCCTTCCCTAGCTTCAAACCTATTTTCTATCTATCATATGACCCATACTGGATCTCCAAAGCAAGTGATCTTTGGTCCTGACTTAGTGGAGATCACAAATATTTCTATTGGGAGCATCATAGCAAAGGGTACTACAAAGCATGATTTAAAAGCATATGAGTTCTCACATTTCATGCCTCCTTCAGAACTAGTGCACTCCCAGCAGCCACTTGCAAGGGAAGGTAAAATCATTGCACCTACTTCTACTAGTATTGCAGATCCATCTTTATCAGTTTATGAGATTAAGATTTAGGGTGACTCAGATCTAGATTCAGTCCCTACTTCCAAACTAGAAGCTAGGAAGATGACTGGAAACTCACCTGACACTCAGAAAGCAAAGACCCTTGCACTATGCCATGTGATTTTACCTCCTTCAAAGAGATGCAATAGACTCCCTGTAAGATGTTATATGGAAAGGGCTTAGTCTCACTACATTCAGAAGAATGGATATGATCATACACCTCTTCATTCAGCAAGAGATAAAGGTTACATTCGTCCTTCCTTCCATCATCATTTTTGGAGAAGAAGGAGAAGTCTACATGCCAGGCCCTAAAATACTTGTGCACAGCACACATGCATGCTGCTTCGCTACCTCACAGAGATTGCAGCAACATATTTTCAAGTTTTTCAAACCTGAGACCTGATTCTACCTACTTAGATAAAGGGGGGGCTTTTTTCCCATGTGGTTTTTGCTCCAGCTCCTTGTATTAAGCAATTACTTTATTTTACTTGATGTAATGGGTGACCTATGGTCTTAGTTACCAGGGCCCGCAGTTTGTCCAAGTTAGCATTCAAGGGGGGTGTTAGGCTTATTAATCCTCCCTTTTCCAAATTTGGTCATATGTCTAAATCAGGAGTCATGTCTAAATCGGGAGTCCATCCAATCTATTTATAGTCAATAGCACCATTGGGTCCACTTGGCCTAATTGGGGCACATGTTTCAGTTACTAAAGTGTGGGGAACACTAATTGAGGCTTACTGCCACTGTTTGCACTTAATTGCATCAATTTAGGATCCTTCTAGACCAATCCCTACAATTTAGGAGCCACTGGGAGTGCCAAAACCAACCAAGGCCAATTCAATTCAGTTAATGACTAGTCAAGCTAAGTTAGGAGTTAGTTACATTCAGTTCTAGTCCTCTACATTCAGTTAGCGCTAGGTTTACTTTACTGCACTCATGAGGGGCGCATTTCTCACCTACCACAGTCAGTTAGCCTTAGTCAACACTGAATGTAACACTTGAGTTGTGTTTTAGAGCTCTGATGAACTCCAGTTATGGTTTAGACAAGGTTAGTTAACTACTGAGTCCTCCGATAATGATTTAGACAAGGTCTTAGTTACCTACAGTCAAGTAGAGTCTATCAATTCGAATTTCCTCACGTGGATTCGAATTTCATGTGGCTATTAAAGCCATTGTACTTCATTGTAATTATTATCCGATTACTTTTTTATTAATGAAAGCATTCACGGCTACAAGCCATTTTTGCAGTGTTTCATTCTTCAATTGCTGAGAAATTGTGTGATCTATTTTGTGAGTTGTGTGTTTTTCCACAGATCTATGTGCTTAATTTAATACCTTGCCTTATACCTCTTGTACCCCTAAAAAAGGAAGTGGGAGAACCATTAATCAAAACTGAATAAATTGTCGAAGTAATACATGCCATTATTCAATTTAAGACCTCCCAAGGGAGCCAAATCTACAACAAAATAAACCTCAAGTAAGTCTAGTCCACTTTGTCATATCCCTTGATAAGGTCCATTTTGAGTATGAAAGCTTTAAGATGATTTTGTTTCATGTAATGCATACACTCCTACACTAAACTGACCGCATCTAAAATTGACGATTTGGAAGAAATCCAAATTGTTCCTTATAAATATACTTTCCCAAACAAGGCTTAATCCTTTATGAAATAATCTTTGTAATGATCTTATACAATAAATTACATAAATATATATGCCTATAATCATTAAAATTCCTAGGTCTATCCTTCTTTGGAATAAGAGCAATATAAGTCTCATTTACTTTGGCAGGTAATTTACCCATCCTTCTTGATTCATCTATGGCATCAATCAAATCCTTCCCCAAAAGGTCGAAGAAATGCAAATAAAATTCAATGGTCCACCCATATGGACCAAGAAATTTTTCCTTTGAAAAATGTACCAAATTATTCCTCACCTCCTCCACTGTAATAAGAGCACCAATAACATAGCCATCTTCTTCGGAAAAGAAACGTGGAAAGTTCTTTATAAATTTTAGTTGTTTTTCCATATAAGCAAAAAATATTTGAGAAAACAAATATTTGAAATGATGAACTGCATTAGACTTTATAGCCTTAGAATCAATAACAAGGTCTTCCTACTCCCCTCTAATTTCCCAAATAGAGTTAGTCAATCTTCTATGATTAGCATATCAGTGAAAAAGCTTTGTATTATTATCACCAACTTATAACTAGAACGCCCTACTTTTTCTTCTCCATGTCTCTTCTTTCAGCTATAGGATTTCCAGCTTCTTTGATTCAAGAGACATAATACAACCTTTCCTTTCTTGTGATAAATAATCTAAATCAAGATATCGAGTAAGATACTCAATTTCAGCCTCCAACATGAATAGTTCTGCATCCTTTTCCTTCTTCTTAACTTTTTCCCATAAAAAAACTTCATTCTTTAGTAACCCTAGTTTCCTACCAAAACTTAACAAGAGAGGGAAATTGCCATAATGAGGCATTTGTTCCCACTTTTGACGGACAAAGGAACAAAACTCCTGATCCGTTAGCCAAACAAGATTAAACTTGAAAGGGTAATGAGTGTAGCTCCCATCAAAATCCGGCTACATAATAATGGCCTTGTGATCTGATATACCAACAGAATGAGTCCAAGAACTATACCATCCAATTCCATCATAAAGGTCTTCTAAAATTAAGAACCTATCCAATAGTTTGTGATACCCACTTTGCCACACCTATCATTGTACCAGGTCGGGACAAGTAAACTAGGAAAGATATGAACAAGTCTTGCATCCTCAAACAAAGAATAGAAAAAATCCACCAAAGGGTCAAAAACTTTTCCATCCCCCTAATTTTCCTCAGCCAACAGGGTTAGATTTAAATCCCAGGCCAAAATCAAAGAAGAGTCTAAAAGTAAATCGTCTTTTTCTATACGCTCCTAGAAAAAATTTCTGTGTTGATAAGGACCATATGCGTTTAGTATTCTAATCCTCCTCTTGAACCCTTTTAAAAAACATTCTACCATTATCCTTGCAATAGTTTGAAAAGCCTTTAAATCAACAACAAGTGGATTCCAAACCAAAAGAGTTCCACTAGAGAGGCCTAAAGAATCCAAGGCACACACCCGCTAAGAAGGCTTCAACTTGAAAAAATAATTGCAAGCATTAATCAATGAGGTCATGGTCTCTTACAAAAGGATGATTTTTGATCAATTGACTTCAAAAACTCACTTCAAGGAAGTTCTTTTTGAGCCAGTACCCAACCCTCTAACATTTAAGGACAAAATATTCGTTGAATAACCCCTTCCTAGGCTGCCTCAACTCTAAGATCCTGAACATTAGGATACATGGAAGGTTCTACAACCCTTGGTAAAGATTTTTCAAACAACAAAGAAACCTTTGGATTCATAAAAATAGAACCCTTTTCACTTGACATCATCTTATTCGAAGGACCACCAATTCCTTTCTTCCCTTTCCAAGGTTTTTTTATAGTCACATTTCCATTGAAAATGGAACATATTGGAATGATATCCAGACTTCCATCATTCACCAAGGAGTAGGTTGGCAGAGGGAGGGATTGCCCCCCTAAAGGAAAGGGATATGTGCTCGAATCACTACAAGGAGAGTCAAAGATAGCTATGCTAAGAGAACAAATCTGATTACCATAGAGGGGAGGAAAGTCTGATGGAAAAATGGATGAGGTTTGTGAAATGACCCCTTCCTTATCCAAAGAAGATGAAGCCTACGAAATGACAAAACTAGAGTCCGGAGACGTCAAACTAATATGGTCAATAATGGTAACCTTCAGACTGAGCACTTCCTCCAGGCAAAATTTTTAACTCCTTATACCTAGAAAACAATAGAGCATCCCCCGAAACCGGAGAATCCAGTAAAGGAGAGGAAATCAAATTTATTGGCGACTCAACGCCTCCTAAAATTAACAAAGAATAAATAAGTTCTTTAGCATAAAGGAATTTCAAAAGGACAAGGACATAATTTGTAAACTTACCCACAAAAGTTGATGCAAATACTTGGTCCAATTGAATGGTAAACTTAAGACATGTGTTGATTTCGTCCAAACCCACCTTTGAAGCTTCACCCTCACCAAAAAACTTATGAGACCTAAAAGGAAGATTTTTGCACTAAAATTTATCGTTACCAATATCCTAGCACTTATTGAAACGAAACATAATACATCAATAATCTAATCGTTGAACAAAGGAACCACCTTTCAATATAACCTCCAAATCCTCCATGATTCCATCAATAGGGTTAATCTCCACCAGCATTTGAGGCATCTTTCTGTCCGAGCTCAAAATTTGGTCTTCTTCAATCAAGATGAAGCACCTGATAGAATTCGCAACCACCATAAAACCTTTTAAGTTCTAACAATGGAAAGAAATTTGAAAGAAAGGAACCCATAAAGTGTTGGGAATGCAATGGTCCACATTATGCATCGGTCTGCCCCAATCGAAAGAAGATTGTTAGCAACATACACACAATACAGGAGGAGATGACTGTTGGTAATCTAGCGAGGACAATTCCCAAGATCAACGCAACATTAGAGAACCGGCAAGCAAATTATCAAACTTCCATGGTGGAAGTGGAAGGTAAGATAAATCAAATGCCTTTATCCATTTTAATTGATCCAAGAGCTATTTTAAGCTATATTTCTCCTAATTTAGTAGAAAAGTGTAAGCTTCAAGTTGAAAAGTTGAAAAGTTCTTGGTTAGTTCAATTAGCTACTAGTGCAAAGAGAAAGGTAATTAGCTTTGTTAAGAATTGTGCAGTAACTATGGATCATTTTGAAACTTTTGTTAAGCTCAATGTGCTACCTTTAGGTTCATATGATAAGTTAATTGGTATGGATTGGTTAGAGCAGCATAGGGTGGTCTTGAATTGCTTTGATAAAACCTTTACTTGCATAAATAATGATGGAAAGTTAATAAATGTAAGGGGAATCCCTAGGAAAATAGTCGTGAGGCAGATTTCTGCTTTGCAGCTTAAGAGAGCTGTTAGGAAAGGCTATAAAGCCTATGCAGTAATAGTAATCGATGAAGAAAACCTTAACAACTTAGATAAATTAAATTTGGAAGATATTCCAGTTCTAAGGGAATAGTTAGATGTATTTCCGGAAGAAATTTCGGGACTGAAACGGGAATTAGATTTTACCATTGAGTTGGTACCTGGTGCAGTGTCCAGCTCAAAAGCCCCTTATCAGATGAATATATTAGAATTAAATGAACTTAATTCACACTTAAAATAACTTATTGATAAGAATTACATTAGACCCAGTGTGTCTCCCTGGGGGGCACCTGTCATCTTTGTTAAGAAGAAGGATGGAACTCTGCGACTGTGTATAGATTATCACCAATTAAATAAAATGACTATTAAGAACAGATACCCGTTACCTCGCATAGATGATCTGTTTGATCAACTACGTGGAGCCACGGTGTTTTCAAAGATCAATTTACGGTCTGGATACCAGCAGATCCGAATCAAAGATGAAGACATCTTTAAAATAGCCTTTAGAACTCGATATGGACATTACGAGTTTGTCGTTATGCCCTTCGGGCTTACTAATGCTCCAGCTGTTTTTATCTGATGAATAATGTAATGCACAAATATATGGATAAATTTGTGGTCGTATTTATTGATGACATCTAAATTTACTCAAAATTTGAAGAGGAACATAAAGAGCACTTAAAAATTGTCTTGCAAGAGTTACGAGAGCATCAACTTTTTGCAAAATTTAGTAAATGTGACTTCTTTAAAGATCAAATCTAGTATTTAGGTCATGTGGTGACTAAAGAAGGAATTTATGTTGACCCTGAAAAGATAAAGGCAATTGAAGATTGGCCAGTCCCAAAAGACGTAACTGACGTTTGATCATTCATGGGGATTACTGGTTATTACCATAGATTCATTGAAGGGTTTTCAAGAATTGCAAATCCTATAACCTCTTTGCAGAAAAAGGGAAAGAAATTTAATTGGAATCAAAAGTGCGAAGACAGTTTTAAAAAGTTAAAAACAGTATTAACCACCACACCAATTCTAAGAATTGTTGACCCTAATAAAGATTTTATAGTATGTACTAACGCATGCAATGACGGTTTAGGTGGAGTATTAACTCAGGAAGGACACGTCATTGCTTATGAGTCTAGGAAGCTGAAGATTCATGAGAAAAATTATGTGACCTATGACTTAGAATTAGTTGTTGTCATACATGCCTTAAATATGTGGCATCATCATTTAATTGGAAGGAAGTTTATATTAATGACGGATAATAAAGGATTGAAATACCTGTTAGATCAACCTAACCTGAATGCTAGGCAAGCTAGGTGGCTAGCTTTTCTAAGCGAATACGATTTTCAAACTCAACACATTAAAGGAAAGGAGAATAAGGTTGCTTATGCATTAAGTAGAAATGCAAAGCTGAATTTTATAGCAGCCATCAGCACTTATACAACAGACTTGGAAGAACAACTTGAAGCTGGAATAGAATAAGATGAAAATTACCGAAAATTACAAGCAAAAGTAAAAGAGAATTTAATAGAAAGTCTAAGTACAGGGTACAGCTTGAATGAAAAAGGATTATTACTGTATAAAGACAGATTATACGTACCTAATGTACCTAAGATTAAGCTGTTAATTTTAAACGAAATTCATAAAACTCCTTATTCAGGGCATTCGGGTTATCATAAAACTATAACCATCTTAAGAAAAGATTATTTCTAGCCAAACATGAAAAATGAACTAGCAGAATACATTGCTAGATGCTTCGAATGTCAGCAAGTAAAAACTGAACATCAGCATCCAGCTGGGCTACTTCCGCCATTGCCTATTCCTAGCTGGAAATGGGAGATAATTAGCCTTGATTTTGTTACGGGATTACCTAGAAATCATAACTTAAATGACTCAATAATGGTAATGGTTGACAAATTGAGTAAAGCAGCCCATTTTATACCTATAAAAACTACTTATAAAGCTGCAAATATTGCGGATATTTTCTTAAAACAAATTTTTCGGTTGCATGGAATACCGAAGGTGATAATTTCAAACCGAGACCCTAAATTTACAAATAATTTTTGGAAATCTTTGTTTAAATGATTAAATACTATGTTAAACTTTAGTACCTCTTTCCATCCTCAAACTGATGGACATATTGAAAGAGTAGATCAGGTATTGGAGGATCTACTCAAAATGTACGTAAAAGAGCAGCCAGGTAAGTGGGAAGATTATTTACACCTAGTAGAATTTGCTTACAATAATCATTATCAAGCTTCAGCTAGGTATAGTCCTTTTGAGATTCTGTACGGAAGGAAATGCAATACTCCCATCTCTTGGAGTAATCCAGTGGACAGGTTAGTATTAGGACCTGAATTATTGAAAGAAATGGAGTTAATTGTAAAACAAGTACAAGGTAATTTGAAAATTGCGCAAGATTGACAGAAAATTCAAGTAGACCTTAAACGAACTCCAAAGGAGTTCCAGGTAGGTGAACATGTTTTTATTAAGCTGAGACCCAAAAAGAGTTCTTTGAGGCTGGGTAGCTGTGCCAAACTAGCCCCTCAATATTGTGGTCCTTTTGAAATACTGTCCAGGATAGGACAAGTAGCATATCAGTTAGCTCTACCACCAAATCTAAGAGTTCACAATGTTTTTCACATTTATGTATTAAAAAAATATGTACACGATACTACTCATGTTATTAATTGGAATGATGTGCAGGTGGAACTCGAAGGATATTTTCTGGTGGAATCGGATTGTATCCTTGAATGAAGGGAGATCTCACTTCGGAATCGCACCATTGGTCAGGTGAAGGTGCAATGGAAGCACCTTAGTCTAGAGGAAGCCACCTGGGAATTGGAAAGTCACATGCGAGATGCATATCCAATTCTATTTCAGGGGAACTATGAGGATGAGGAATAAATAACATCGAGGACGATGTTACAAATTAAGGGGGTATGTATGTCACATGCCCCAATTTGCAAAAACAATTTAATGTTATTTGAGGAATATTGTGTTATATTTTATGCTAAGTTTGTAATTAATGACCCAGTGGGATCAAGAATAATTAATGTAATTCAGAATATTTTATTTATAAATAAATAAATGATGAGACAACAGCTTAGGGAAGCTGTTAAAAAAGTGTTAAATAGTCACTTGGTGGGGGAGACTGGGTGGAGAGTACACTGACAAGTGGCAGCATCCTCAAACTACTTCCAACTGTTGTAGGTGGTGATTTCCCTATATTTGTGGTCATGATTCCCCAAGAAAGTGGAATTGGAGCAGGTGGCTCATTAAGTGAAAACTGACCCAGAAGACCTAGGCATTTCTATAAAATTTCCCGTTGAAGACAACTGGGGCTGCTCATTTCTGAGAGGTGATCATTCAGAGAGAATGAATTTACTCATGAGAAATTCGATGGAGGGGATTACTGAAGTAAGTTTTAGGGGTTAACTGTTGAGACTGAACTTATTGCAGCTATTAAGCTGAAGTTCTTACTGCTGTGAACATATTTGAATTACTAAGGTAATTGGACCAGTCAGGTGACAAAAATTCTTAAGGACATATCCTCCACGTAGTACTCTACTAGGAGGACCAAGAAACAAGCTCGGGGGTCCTGAGGAAGTGCAAGCTAAGCTTTCTCCAGGAGTTGGTTGGGAGGAATAGCCTCCTTAAGTTGTTGTCACCTCATCATTGGCAGGTTCTATTTGTTTCAGGTTATTATATTTATTTACTGTCTTCAGTAAAATGTTTACTAGTTTTCAAATACAGGCATGTTAGTATTTAATTAGGGTTTATGAAGAAAGGAGTAACTATGTATTGCTGGACTTAGTAATTGGCAGATTATGTTAGAAATAGTTGTAAATATGCTAAATGAGAAATAAATAGAATTAGAATTCCATACTGTATTTTTCCACGCCTGGCTTAGGCAGTACTCTAGTACAGTTGGGTGTTTAGGTAGATATGATGATTTTCATTTAACTTGAATGAAAAATGTAACTAAATTCTGCTATAGTTTGCTTACGATTTTATTCTGTAAAGAAACAGTAAATACTTTATGTATTAAATGCATTTACTTCAGACAAGAACTGAACATAGGTATATAAAAACATTTAGTAATCATACTACTTATAGACTATTCTAATACTAGTATTCTTTATAAAACACAAAACTTACAGTTTAATAAATAAACATAGGTATAGTAAATAGACTATCATCTAGGGTTTAAATTGAGATAATTTTCAAAAAAATCTTATAACAATTGATTTCCAGACATTATGTGGCTCTGATTTAAGAAATAAGTTTCTACTGTAACCTAAATACAACTACCTAGGTTATTGAAAGATAAACTTAATCATATTCTCAAGCTTGCAATATTTACCCTAAATCTTCCCTTATAAGAATTAAACAACTGTAAAAATCATTAAAGGAAAATAATATAACATAGCTAAGAATTTTCCAAGTAAAAATTTATTCTTTCCCGAACTGTAGGGTATACTTAAAAATTTACCCTTATGAGCCAAACAGAGTGATAATAATACTCTTAACATAGTAAAAAATTTCCATAATTTCATTGCACGGTAAATCATTTTAATTGCATGATAATAAACCAAAATAATACAACAATAATTTGTTAAATAAAAAAATTGATTAAGAAGCAATGGCCTATGGCCTTTAAAATTCAAGGTCAAGGCTCAGGCCTTTTAAAAACGGAACTAAAACAAGATAATATTTATCGAACAGTAATCATACATCATGGACAGGTAAAAACCTTTAATTCTTTTACAAATCCTGAGTGATTAACAGTCTTTTCGTTTCCCCTAAAAATCTATTTTTTTAAACCAAAAATTAACCAGACAGAGGTCGACAGCCTTGTAGGGCTTAGAGCTGAGCTCTATCAAGAGAAGCAAAAGAATTTTACATTGTTTAGGTCGCAAAGGAAGAGACATAAAAACCATTCTTTTTAGCACAGCTACTATAGCCTTCTTCCTCCTTGCACAAAGTACCCTCTAAGGGTTTCGAACTCATACAGAACAAGCAAGCAAGAAACAACAAGCTAGCAGGTAAACCGAGGCTGTGCCTTTTCAACTGCAAAGAACCTAACTTCCAACCACCATAACAAATTGCAGGAAGAAACCCTCATTTGTAACCAAGGCTTACCATTTGAATGCTCAAGTGGAACGTTGAAGGAGAAGCTCGTTTCCACCCACAGAGCTGGGAGAAGGGCCTGCAAGATTACAAACCTTTTTATTACAAATCCTTTTTAAAATTTGTAAAATCCTTTTATAAGAAAAATAATCTAAAAACGAAATGAGGGTAAGTCTTTACCTGTTATAGTTTCGAGTTGAAGCTGAGGTGAAATGGCCACCTTAGGTCGTGTTGGCACCGTGATGGAAGACAAGAAGAATTTGAGTCACCACTGCAAAGGAAAAACAAGAAAATCAACGCAACCGGATGAGAAATACTCCTACTCGAGCTCTGTCAATCAGTTTGCAAGCTCAAGACTTGCACAGTCCTTGAGTCCTGAAGAAAAAACAATATCTACACTCGTTGTAAACTACATTAACCGTTAAAGACCAGAAACCACTCACGACCTCTCTCAGACAGTCACAACGTTTGATTTCTGAAACAAGCTGTCAAAACTTGAAGGTGGTTACAAGTCTCCAATGGCCGCGAACTCTCAGCTCAGCCAACAAGACGGAGGAGCCCTCGCTCTGCTAAACAAATGAGTAAGGTTTTGGAGTTATAAGTCAACTCGTGTGTGGATAAAAATATCCCATGTGTCCTTCCTAATAATTTATCCATCGTGGGTAGAGTTCCATAGTCAGCGCTGCAGCAAATGATTTACAATAAAACCATTTATCATTGTAAACTATACTTTGTTTATGATTGCCAATAATATATATCATTGCCATGGAGATTAACGATACATAGGTTATAAAACATAATCTTCAGTTATGAGGTAACCCATAGGTTTTGTCATTTTTAAATATATTCTTTTGCTAACTTCATGTGCCAAGACTTTGTATAAAGATATTTCAAGTCTACTAATCAACTTGCATGAAGATTTAGTCATAGCTAAGGGTGCACTCAGATTTTGAAGTAAAAGATACATATAAAAAGAATAAAGAGTACATCCTTTTATAACATGAAAAGTATATAATGAAAAACCTAGATTAAGGTAAAAATGGTATACATATTTGGATGTAGGTCGTAGGAGTTTTAGAGTAACTCTTTTCTAACAACAATAGGCTAGGATGATGGTTTAGGAATTACGAAGTAGTTCTTGTGTATGATTCATTTTAATGATGCTCAAAACTAGAATCCAATGTATGCTTCAACTAAGCAAAAGACTGAGTACTATGAATTCATCCTAGTTAAAATCCAGATCAATTTTGCTTTCAAAAGTATATGGTGTTCTTGACTCAAACCAAACAGTAATTTGATTATCCTTCAGCATAGTATCTGGGATGTGTTTTATAACTATGCTAGTGCAGATTGTTATACTTTTATTATGGAGTTGTAACTACAGAAAAAGATTAACTTTACCTCCTTGAAGACAAGCAACATATTAAAACATTTTCTAAGACTAGCATCTTAATCATGCTAGGGAAGTAGCTTCTCAACGTGAATTTAAATAACACCCTACTGGATCATACGCTTACCTGCTAAACCTGTAAGGAACCAGCAGTCCATTTGAGTTAGTTGAACGCTAAGTAAGCACTGATCACATACAAGAATTCTTACCTACTTGACAAAAGATAAACATCAGTATATCTAGCAGCAGCAAAATGCAAGTCCTTTTCTAACTCTAATAGAATTACAGTTGTTAAGTCATTAATAGCACTAACACAAGTTTTCAAGATTACACCTTTTAGTTTACAAGTTCTTTTAAAGAAGCAATCCCATGTTCTTTTATAAACTGTTTCATTCCCCGCTAACCTTTAGCAGGTACTTAGCTGCGACTATAGAAATTTTATGTCACTTGAAAAATTTTAAATTTTTACGAATTTTTGGGTCATTACACCTTGATTTTCCAAAATAGAAGGTGTTGGCATATTTCCTAATGAAAAAAAAGGTTAAATCATTTCACTAACAAAAAATTTGAGATATGCCTTACACTTAACAACACAAGAAATTATTTTATCTAATGGACTAAACTATTTGAAAATATCTCATCACCCCAAAACACATAAGCAAAAATGAGATTGTTGGTACCTTTCCAACCCTAGACAGTTAACTAGGGACAAACATGTCCAAAAAATTTGAGATATGCCTTACACTTAACAACACAAGAAATTATTTTATCTAATGGACTAAACTATTTGAAAATATCTCATCACCCCAAAACACATAAGCAAAAATGAGATTGTTGGTACCTTTCCAACCCTAGACAGTTAACTGGGGACAAACATGTCACATGCAGTATTTGAACCTAGGCGGGAAGGAAAACCAATTTGCCTCTTAAACACCAAGTTAAACCTTGACAATTAGACTTATAGTTATCATGACAAACCCACTCTTATCGAGCCAATGAGACAAATTTCAATAGGTCTAGTGTGGGTGGTTGAGAGAAAAATGTTAACCCTTCCACTCAAGTTCAATTCCCACTTGTGACATGTTCGCTCTCTTGCTTTCATTTTTTACAATAAAAAATTGTAGGGTATGTTAAAAAGAAAATGATATTGAGGACTATATTTTTGCAATATTTGTTTTCTTCTTTAAACTTATAGCGTTGGAAATATAGTTTTGATCTGCGAAATTAAATCTCAGAATTTTTTTGTAGTAATTCAACTTTGTTGCACCGAAAGAAGTGAGGTGCTCTACAACCTAGTATGGGGGAGATGTTACCACATAACGTAGTGTTATGTCAAAAATAAAAA
Organism: Pseudotsuga menziesii; assembly: GCA_001517045.1. Classification (NCBI taxonomy): domain Eukaryota; kingdom Viridiplantae; phylum Streptophyta; class Pinopsida; order Pinales; family Pinaceae; genus Pseudotsuga; species Pseudotsuga menziesii. The sequence goes on from LPNX010319741.1 coordinate 362,564, forward strand.
GTAATTAAAAGTAAAATCATGTTGGATCATAAAATAAAAATAAAACGAAATGAAACGTAATTAAAAAAATCCATGTCAACTCACAAAACAAAAAAATTAAAACCAACATAGATCCATCTTAAACCTGGATCTATCAAGCACTGAGAGGGATCCAATTTCTTGTGATGTAATTTATTTTACACATAAAAAAACTACACCTTGAGAAATTTGATCCCTCTTGTTGTAACTTTTTTTATGTGTAAAAAAAAATTACATCACAAGAAATTGGATCCCTCTTGGTGCGTGATAGATCCGAGTTTAAGATTGATCTATGTTGGTTTTGATTTTTTTTGTTTTAAGAGTCGATATGGATTTTTTTAATTACTCTTCATTTTGTTTTATTTTAATTTGATGAGCCAACATGATTTTACTTTTAATTACTTTTTACTTTTGACATAACACTATGTTACGTGACAACATCTCCCCCATACTAAGTTGTAGAGCACCTTGCTCCTCTCAGTGCAACAAAGTTGAAATATACAAAAAAATTATCAGTTTTGATTTCGCAAATCAAAACTATATTTCCAACATTATAAATTTAAAGAAGAAAATGAATATTGCAAAAATATAGTTCTGAATATCATTTTCTTTTAACATACCCTACAATTATATATATATAACATAATATGAGGAAAATAGTGCACAAGACTAGGTCAACAACTCAATAATAGACATATTTGCAAATTAAGAGAAATATTGGGAGAGCTCTGCAATTTTATAGGTTTTGAGAGTTGGTTAATGAAAATTGTTCTAGGGCGCTATGGTTCCTTCCCTAGCCAACCTCCCTCTTCACCTTTGTCTTTGAGGTGACTGGTATACACCAGCCTGAATGTCAGAGCATAATAGGTGGTAAATTTGATTGTGGTGAGGAGGTGGATCCATTTGGTGTGGTTTTGTCCTGTGATGGGGCATTGTTTGGCTCAACTGCGGTAGCATCGCTAAATGTGGCGGGTGGATGGCTCGGCAACAATATCTTCTGGTGCGACGGTTTGTGCATTGGTGGCAGTGTTCGGAGCATGTGGTTGGTGGCTCTAACAATGGCTTCCATTAGAGCTGTGGAGTGTGTGGGGCTTCACCTAGTTGCAACACCATTTCATGATGTGGTGTTTCTCCTATCGTAGCTTTGTTTTCATGGTGGTTCTCATGGCAATGCTGCCCTCTCGTAGGTTTTACTAGCTAGGGAGTTATGGTTTTTAGGCTTTGCCATCAAAACGCAACAACAACCGATGGAAACACCTCTGAACTTGATGCATTGGTACATGAAGGGAAACTCGGTCATCACTGATTTTCTTGATACAAATGTATTATAACTATTTTTCTTTTTTGTTTAGTCAACTTTGTTAATTTTAAAAGAAATAATCATTATCATCATAATTTGGCTAACCACTTTTTAAAATACAATGAGAAGATTTTTTTTTCTTTGAAGAATCACCCTTATTTTATTTTCCTTTCCCATCCTATTATATTAATTATCATGTCCCCAACAAGGGGATATATATAAATCGCTTACCCCCTATTAATTTGCTCATAGGCTCTATAAATTTTTCCTTTGTCTATAGTTTTGAATGGTCTCTGTATAGTCCAAAAAAAATATTTATATGATTTTTTTAAATAATGCAAATTTGTTATGTTTTGATTGGGTTGATTTGATGACGTCTATCTCGGGAATGCCTTCCCACTTTGATGACAGAGCATATGTCATCTATTTAAACCTCTTATGACAGCCCACTCATGTCAGGCTTCTGCAGTTTCTCTTGTAGGATTGGCTAGGTTTACGGTTCTCTGACTTGGAAAGTATATTGAATAAAGTTGAATTGATGTGCGCATTTAATAAAGTTGGTTCTGTTGCATCCTTTTTTTTAAATAATAACATCTCCAAAATCTAGAATCACCCAGAAGCCATCACTTAACGCGCCAGCACTAAGATCGTATAGACCTCATAAATCGATGAAAGAAATAGTGTGGTGGCATAAAAAAATACGATAAAGAAGAATACGACTATCAAGTACAACGAATTTATCTCTTCCCCAAAATCCAACGCATTAATATATTGCCAATGGTGATGTCAAACAAATTTAATGGGCACTTATGGACATGAATATCTGACCTGAGTTTACTTAGGAATGATGAAAAAGTCTGAATATGATCAAGCTTTGTTTCTTTATTTGTTCCCCTTTGGATGGCATGCTTTGGGATGCTATATTTGCTTGTTTGGATGGAGGATGGGATGTATCATTGTCTATTTCATGTATTCTGTTTAAGATGTCTTTTTGATTCAAATGAATATCAAAGGCTGGTATTTTTTCTTCTGAAAAAAAAAAACAAATTTAATTATCTATCTCTAACCGGTTATCAAATTCAACGTGTTTTCTCAACTCAATATCTAAAAAGCATGAGCAATGGAAGGAATGAGCAATAGAAGATCGGGAATAACATGGAATATTAGTCGAATCGTTAAAACAAAGCAGATAACTCTAGGATAGCACAAACTTACCCCTATTCGTGCAACAATCAGTGGCATTAAGCTGGTGTTTTGAATGAGATTTTCTTACCATTACAACCATTATAAGGAGCTTAAAATAAGTGGCGATTTAGATAACACATCCGGGAGAGTCCCTGACGATGTGAGGAAAGGGTGTCTGGCTGTTTACTCCGGGAAGGAAGAGGAGTTGGTGGAGTGCTTCAATATTCCAGTTGCTTATTTGAACCATCTGTTGTTCTTGAAACTCCTCTGCAATGTTGAAGATGAGTTTAACATGAAGCAGTCCAAAATAGATCCCTCAACAACTAGAGCTAATAATAGTAGTCTCAAAAGTTCCCATGAAGAGTGATATTTTCGACTTCAGTTCATAATTACATTATCTATCTTTCTATTTAGGGGGCGATCTTTCCAGTTATGATCATTTATATTTGCACTAGTTGTGGACTGGGTGTGTGTGGCTGAACAGACAATCTTTGCACAGGGGAGCCGACCCATATATTAACAGGGGAAGGAGATCTATCATTGGAGAGTCGTTTTTGGTGAGTCTTGTTTTCCTTATGTTTTCCACTCATTTCATTTTTAAGGTTTTATAATAATAAAAGACTCCCCATTTCTCTAGGAGTTTGGCTATGGACAAAGGGAGAGTCGTATTTCATTGAAAATGGGATTACCCATTTGATTTCATGGTGTTTTGTTGATTTTTAGCGCTTTCCTATGGAGAGAAGAAGCTTTGAGTTTCCTTTGAGAATGAATTTAACCATCTTTTTGCGGTGTGTTTTGTTGACTAGTATTTCTTTACGGAGAAAAGAAGCCCTAGTCCATGGTAGAGCGATTTTTTTTTTTGGGTTGCTGTAAAAAGATTAGAGGGCAATTCCCGTGTGAATCGACACTTATTTTATTAATGTTGGGCGATTTCTACTTGAACTCACACACCTTTCATTTGAGGTAATTGATTTTTAAGTAAAGAGCACAGACTCTCTTATAGAAAGTATTGTCCCATCATACATTTGAATCTAAAAGCATTTCCCATGCATTGATTAATGACTATAACTTTTACATTTGCAAGGGTGGGGTGCTTATTGAATGTTTATATATATTTACATGTGAAATGGGCGATCCTTTCAAGGGAATCGACTCGTGCTTTGCATTGCCATTTTGTTTTGATGACTGTGTTTAATCTTTGTTTGTGCTCTCTTAGCATAAGCCGACTTCTCCTATCATCCTCGTCGTCATCCAATCACATTTAAGCACCAGGTAATCTCAGCATCCAAACCCTCCATTTTCCCTGTGAATTCATGGATTCTTCCGTCAAAGCTTCCAACTGTGACCACCGAAGCTGGAAAAAATCATTCGCGACGTTCTTTTGTTGCTCGCGATAATGTTGTCTGTGTTCTGCAGGCCGAGATCTCTCTTGCGAGGTATTCTTCGCTTTATTTGATACATGATTGCTCCTATATTTAAACGATGGTGTGGTTTCCCATCTATTGGTCATTCGACTGGTGGAGTTGTGAGCATTGTTCTTTATACTCCGGAATTTGATCGGATTTCGAGAGAGTATGGTCGAGAGGGCTTATTGAATTTAATATCTTAATGTTTTTTTATTTCATTTATGCGATGAATGTTGCGGATCTTCAGGATTCATCGATAACTATCCAGATGCAGTGTGATCGAAATCGGATTCAGGAGGTAACATTTTAAAGATTGATGTTTTGAAAATAGACAGATGAGGCGGACATAGAGAACGACGTTTGGAGATTTTAATGGAGGTAAAGCATGAATCAGAGACACATAGTGATATTATTTAAATTCTTCATGTTAATATTGATGTTTCGAAGATAAATAGATTGATAGGAAAGGGGTGCAAAGAGATCATTAAATCCTTTGACAGAGATAATGCGGAAATTGAGATTCATAGTGATTGTAAATAAATTCTTAAGATTAAGATTGATGTTGTGAAGATAGACAGATACATGAGCCAGGGATGTAAAGTGTTGTTTAAAGCATAGAACAAGTCAATCAGAGCTGTCAAGGTGATTGTATTTAAATTCTCGATGTTTCAAAGATAGCATAGTTAGATTTGCAGAGTTATGTTTAAGAGGTCTTAGAGATGTTATAGTAGGCCAGGGATGCAGAGTAATTTGGAAGGAGAATCATAATGATAAGAGAGGAGGTGTGAGAAGGAGAGTCAATACAGAGTTGTGTCCTTTTCAAGTCTAGAGCTGGGACAGGCGAGGAGAAAGTCTTCTACTCCTTCCCAGGATCGTTTTGTTGGATCTCTTTTCAAGCTCAGAACTTCAAGGGGGAGTCCAGATGTTAAGCAGAAGCCCAGCCCTTCTAGGTTGGTGGTGGTTGCTTCACAGAGGCAATGACCTTTGTAGAGGAAGTCGTCGGAGCCGCTTCGACTTGCCATGGCCGATTGTTTGTCTTCATCTCATCATGGGACCTCTGCATTCATGTCGAAAGCATTGCGAACACTTTAAGTTAGTACAATATGATCCAACTCTTCTCAGTAACTTATAAATCACTCCATGTTGAATCACCAATCCAGTGGTTTTAATTCTACTTCTTTCTGATGTATGTGTGACATTTTGTTTGTACCAAAATGAAATTAAGTTTTCCTAGATTGAAGGTATCTAATAGTTCCAACTTAAGATATCCAAATTATTTAAATCAACCACAAATGAACATGTTTTTTAATGCAGTATATATATTACAGTTTAAATCAATATTCATGCAGATCAAGATTGCTAAAACCAGGAGCCAAAGAATGGTCACACAATATCCCTCTTCCTACATACGTTAGGAAGGCTACCATCTCCGCTTTGGCTCCATCTTGAAGAGTATCTATATCATTCCTAAAAATGGAACTCCCAACTAAAATTTGGATGGCCCAAAATGATCAACTGCTTAATGAGTTAGTAATCCATGATATGGATTGCTTAATGAGTTAGTAATCCATGATATGGATCGAATTAAATAGTAAAAAAAAATCTTATTGCTACTTAATATGTTATTGCCTATTGTTTTGTCATTAATCATAGTTAAGTTTTTAAGGGGAGAGTGTACTAGGGGGAGTACCATATCCTAGATTGGATGAGTAGAATACAATAATTGTGCAAGGGCACCTATTAGTATAGACCTTATAAATCGATGAAAGAAATAAGTATTAACAGGTGTGGTGGCATAAAAATAATATGATAAAGAAGAATATGACTATCAAGCATAACGAATTTATCCCCTCCCCAAAATCCAACGTATTAATATATTGTCGGTAGTGATGTCAAATACATTTAATTATCTATCTCACTAGACGAGTCCAACTCACTTAATGTGTCTTTCATCCTCTTTAATCTTGGTTGTGCTCTCTTAGCGCAAGCAGACTTTTCCCATGAGAAGATAATTGAATTTCCTGAGGAATCAATATTTGAATAACCTGGTAAGATATGTTAACTCTTCACTCCCAAGGGGTTTGGCTTGTTGGCCAACTCTACGTTTGTTAAGGCATAAAGGCTGTTAACCAGGTTGGAAGTTTAAATCCCCCCGTGCAGAAAGGCGGTCGCCTGTGCAGTGTCGGCCCGGGGGGCTCGGGTAGGCTGCTCAAGGGTTATAGTGGTAGCAATGGGAATCAACCCTGTGTCACGCGAGTATGAAACCTGCTAGTTGTTGATTCCTCTGTACAAAATATATATATCTGTGTGTGTGTGTGTGTGTGTGTGTGTGTGTGTGTGTGTGTGTGTGTGTGTGTGTATGTGTGTGTTAACTCTTCCACATCCTAGTGACAACATTATCAGTGTTGGGATGAAGGATTGGCAAATTATATATTATTTTATTTAAATAAGTAGTCCATTCTGCCATGGACGCTTTTAAAGTTTCTCAAAATTCTCCGGCAATCCTTGCTCATAGAGGTCTTTGCCATGTTGGATTGAAAAGGTGTCAGATGAACTGTAAATTAAAAAAACACATCGAGAAATTGTTAGTGGATAAATCTACTCAAGCGGACTCAAGCCAGATCTCCCTAGTCCAAGTGGATCTAGAACAAATCAATACATAATACATCCTACTTTCCTAGATCAAATAGAAATGCAAGTTAACAGATAGATCACCTACCTGAGGTCTGCAAATCCTCTTCTCTCTTTGTTGATCCAAGCTCCAGAGCCTCCAGATCTTGAGCTGCAAAATCCTTCAGAGCAAGTGGAAACAAGCAAACAGTACATCCGTATCTAAACATGAATTGATATAAGCTAACAGTTAAGAAATAAAGCTCTAAACATCATCAACACAACAATGTTTATGGAAAGAGTTTGTATTACTGTAATCAAGGAGATACATAGAATTACATAGAGAAGGAATGTCACAACCTAACCTTAACGTTACAACCTTCCATCCAACAATCCAAGCCAAGCCTCCAAAGCAAGATAGTAAACCTCCCAAAGGATGAGATCTTGCCTCCGAAAGGATGTGAGGGATCACCTATAAATTCCAGCAGCATAAGAGTACCATAGTCCTTCCTCCCTTCACAATGGAGAGAGGGTTCAATTTATAAGGCTAAAGGGATAGAGTAGGTTAATGATAGGAGGAGGGGTCTAAGAGATCTTCCCCATAGGTTAGGGAACCGAATGCCACCTCACCTAGAAGTTAGGGATGATCCTCCACCTCATCCACCTTCGAGAAGGGCCTCGAAGCTTCATTGTTTCCCCATAAACTGAAATCATGTGTAGCATATTGAAAAATCTACCATTGCTGATTGTGCAACAAACTTTTTTTTAATTCAGATACGCAATCCTTTGTTTTAATAATCCACTAAATAGAAAATCATATCTTGGTTTCTTATCAAGAACTAGTGGCAAGGATCTTCATATCTGCCTCTATTTGATTAGACCATCAATGCCAACGCACATGACTAACTAGTCAATTACATACAACACGAACATCCAGATCAAACAACCTATGTATAAATTTATTCTCGTAATTGTCTCCTAGCTAATTTAGGAGACTTTGTGTTATCACAATGAATTATGCATAAAAAAAGGGAATTGATTTTCTATTTAGGAGAATTCATGGAAATTTTCAATAAAAGTTTATTCTTACTCCACATGTAGGTTGTTTGCAATTTTGCATGCGCTATAAATTAAAATAAATTATTAAAAAAATAAAAAATTATTGTTATTATTAAAAAACATAAATTTTAATAATATAATATTATATTAATCTTTAATAATATAATATTATATTAACCTTTAATAATATAATATTACAAAAGAATATCCTAAATGTTTCATGATTACATGTTCTCCAAGCCATAAAATTTTCAGAGTGACAATTTTCTCAAAGTCAGGTTCACGAACTTCTATCCAAAACCAACTATAACATTGTTTACAATGAACAAAATTATTAAATTTAAAACCCCTAACATCTTTGTTTTTAATATTCTTAATTTCTTAGGCCAAAAAAAATTCCACATCCACCTCTAAAATAATCAAAACAAAAACCTTTTACCTAAAAAACCGACCATTTTAAAAAATCAAAAGATAAAATCATAAATTAAAAAAATTAAAACATTTATTCATAAAATTTAATTGCTTCAGAGAATTTATTTTACATTACAACTTTGTACGGACTAATTACTCCAAAGCTATACTATTAACAATGAATTATTGTTATTTAAATGAACCTCGTGATGTTTTCAGAATCTTGGTCTTTCACTATACACAAAATATCAATCATCATGGCGTCCTTTCTTGCCTCTGAAAGTCACACGCGGCATTACAATATATAAAGAGTGTTGCCCCTTTGAGATTCACTTACAAAAATGATGACCATCTGAGATTATTACAAGGTTTTATTTGGTGCTCATACAACTTCCATAACATTTTAGGTTAAAATGATTATATTAAAATATATGTGTATCACCCTTAAAAAGGAGATTTTCATTGGGATTCGATGTAAAATGCTTGTGTCAATAAAGAAGTGATAAGAATCCACATGCTTCACACAAAACCATGGAACAAGTCACATCTATTTAATTATATTAAAATGATAAGCTAAGGTTGACATAATCCAATTGTCTCCACATTGTTTTTTCAAGCCCAAAAAAAGCAATTCCTTTTTATTCATAAAGAAAGAAAGAAAATCAAAAGTAACCAATCTTAATGCATGACCACAAAAGCTTAGCTTGTTTAGTAGAGTATTTTTTACTAGTGTAACAAATAACAAATAATGACAATAGTTATCAACCTCCACAACAGACCTTTATGGTAACGGGTTCTCTTCCATTATTCAATTCGCTATTGCTCTATTGGAATATATTAAACCCACTCAATACTTAAGATAAAATAATTAATCATTATTTGATTAATTATTCATCCACTAGCTTAAATAGTTGGCATCCACTTGCACCTTAAAGTCAATACATGCCATCTATATCCCAGGAATGTTTTATTTCTGATTCTAGGTTGATCTTGACCACCTTTTGACTATCTGTAATATCCCAAATCCTGATATTTTCTATTTCTATACAAATATGCTGATACAACGGGGCATGCAAACTGTCAAGCAAAAATCCCTATTTTATAGGAAAAATTAGGGTTAGGGTTTGCGAGATAGAATGAACACTTACCACTGATAAGCCAGTTGAACTGCTCTGGAGAAAGTATGCAAGCACCGGATACTGGATCGAAAATAGGTGGATCTCCTCTGCTCCAAGTGAACCCCAGCAACAAGACGCCTCAGTAAGAAAAGGGTGACGCCCTCAAGGAAGGAGGTGTCCGATGGAACTGCGAATTTGCCGGGTCGATAGGTTTTCAATGCCGGAGAGAATGCCTGATGCATGCAGAGGTTCTGAGACCTCTAGGCAGGGTAGCGAATTGCTTCAGAGAGGTAGCTACTCACGCCCTGGAACCCCGAAATTGCTAATAACTGCTTCGGATGAGCCCTGATGGATCTGATAATCACTGGGTACCGGAGTATGAAGCTGATGATGAGAATGGTGCCTGAGTTTTGGAAGGAAACTGAGATCTGAAGGCCCAACAGCTGATTAGGGCTTTCTGGTTGAAAACCCCCTCTTACGGCTGCACACGTGTCCCTGCAACGAACTATACCACGTACTGGATAACTAATGAATGAATAGAGAACAAGTGGTGAACCTGTATGGCTTACCCGGAATAAGACTAGGACAGATGTTTCACTGCCGAAATCCTGTTAGCTGAAGACTCTGTCTCCAACCCCAACTGATGTGCTGTTATCCAAGAGCTCCCAAAATAATCATAATCCAAAGTGAAGTCTCCTTTCACTTTATCCTCTATTTATAAAGTTCAACTGCGCAAAACCTAATCTTTGACCTAATCAGGTCACTTTATCTTTTAATTTGCCGTTGACTTGCATGCATGTGGATGGAGACTTAAAGAGTGCATGCATTATTAAATAATGCTAGGATGGCATGCACGAAGGTGGCCTTTGCCCCGGTGGCCCTTCTCGACGAAATGATGATGCCCTAGATCTTCTATGGATGGCATCAGTTCTTAGCTGATTCCCTAGCTGTCAGTAACCGCTCGAACCCACAGGAATCACATAGGTTAGCGGTTTTGGGGCCTTAAGGCCTAATTGGAAGAGGACATTACACTATCTAGAATTAGTATACAGATCTTGACATCAGACTCTGCTTTATTTTGCTTTATCCTGCTTTTCTGTGGATAAGGTAAAGCTAGTCAAACTAAGAAACCATGTCCTTTTGTTGCCAACCCATCATTCATGATTTTCTCTCCATTTTCTAGGATTAGCATGTTTTTTCCATCTCCTTGACAAGTCACTCATGCTTTTGCCAATTCGTGAGGTCCTTGATAGATTTGGGAAGTGCTTTAGAGACCTATGGGGGTTTGTTATATTTTGGTAAGTCAACCTTTTTTATCTTTATGAGTTGTCTCCATACAACTCGATTTTCCTATGAGGGATGTACTATTTATGTACACTATTATTCATCATTACTCAATGGAATGATACACACCAATATTCATCTCTTCATTCATGTGATTCAATCTCTTTTCTTCTCTCTATTTTTCATGTGTATGCTTGTGAGAATTCTTAGTAGCAAGATCTATTTCCTATGCTTCTTCTTAGCATCATTGCTCATAGCATTGATCTATTATTTCTACATGGTATCAAAGCTACAGGGAGCACAATCGTGCAATCCTCTACATGGTATCAGAGCAGCAAGGTTGATCAAGTTCTACAAAGTTGAGGAGCACATCCAGTCTCCTATCTCTCTCTGAAGAAGAGCTTGTCTAGCTTACAAGATTTTCTCCTAGTTTGTTTTGCAGTTTGCAGAGAGTCTCTTCTTGAGCACTTCAATTCGGCAATATGGATTCTCCTTCATCAATATTTCTTACTCCCTCACTACCACCAATGGAAAGCCAAAATCTCCATTCTATTGCGCAGTAGAGGATTGTATAGAGTTACTCTAGCTTTGCAGAATGAGCCCAACGCTGTGATTGAGAAAGCTAAGTGGCATAATAGGTTGGATGAAGCCTATGGATTGCTTTGCCTCTCTATTTCTCCTGATCTACTCTTTCATCTAGATGGTTTGACCACTCCAAACCAAGCATGGACTCAATTGGAGTCTCTCTTTGGAGTTCAAGATGAGTTAAGAGCGCGTCAATTGGAGATTGAGTTTTTCTCACTGAGTCCAAGCAATTTCGATTCTCTTGAGGGTTTCTTCACCAAATTCAATTCACTTGTTCTAATGCTCAAGCAATGTGGAATTGAGAAAGAAGATGATCAATTAATCCTTTCCATTCTTTCAAAATTGGGTCTCGATTACTCAGTTTTTGTGTCTACTTTTCATGCTACTAGGCTTGTTGTTCCTAAGTGGAAAATACCATCTTCGAATTCTTTTCTTGATTCACTAACAAAGGAGAAATATAAATTGATCCATATGGGTGTCCTTAATTCTTCCAAGGGCAAGGATCATGCTCTCTTGGTTCAAGGAAACAAGAATGTCAAATCAAAGCAAATTGTGAAGAAGCCAAAGTCTGAAATTGAAGATGATAGTTCGAAGCCTACTGATGAAGATTCAGTAAAGAAGGGTAAGAAGAAAGGGAGCACATCCAAGTGTTCTTATTGCAACAAGTGTTTTCATTCAAAGAATAAGTGTTTCAAGAAGAATATGGACATCATGTCTCAGCTTCTTGAGAAGCACAAGATCGAAGTTCCAAATGAACTAGAAAGGCCTGCTGATTCCTCATAACAATGTCATAGTGCGCACTTCCAAGGTGATATAACTTATGCTTTGAGTGCTAGAGTTCTATCATTTTCTCATGTATCTGATATAGATTTAGTCTTTGATATATCAGAATCAGAAATATTAGATCCTTCCTTTGATAATCCTCCTCTCAGTCTACTAGATTCATCTCCCAAAAATTGTGATTTTTCACTAGATATTGACTTGTCTTTAAGCAACCCTTCCTCACAAGCTTATATATCTAATTTAGAAGATTGTTTGCAGGCTGATATACATGTCATGACACATATAATACCAACATCCATACCATCTACCATACCTCTGAATAATCCTAAGATTATACAAATCCCAAGTTCACTAGTTGATTCCTCGTTGGTCTCTTATGCAGTGTTACTTATCTTACATGGTTTGAAGTCTTGTCTATCTTTCAATGGTTGGTTATCCATGACCTTAGTCATATTTGGACTGATATTAAATATGTTTGGATCTATTCTAAACACTTATAGTTCATATCTTATGCCCATCCATCATTCAGATTTTTACACCTATCAGTTTTTTCGAGTTGCTCATAGTTTTCCTAGTCTAGCCCTATATCCTCATGGAACCACTGAAGCCTTTGTCTTTGTTGTTCCATATGCTAATGTTTCTGATATATCATAGTTTTATCGACCTCATATCAGGTCTATATAGTTGCTACATCATATTTGAAGATTGACATGTGATTCACATCACAATTTTGCAGCTATCCAGGGAATTGGGTGTGAAATAAATTATCTTAATTTTTGTACTCTTTGGAAAGGAGTATGCATAGATCTATTTTCCATTTTAGATTATCTTTGCAGATCAAAGTTTGACAGCAGCAAGAAGCATTCAGATAATGATCCTACTTCATTAGTTGATGAGATACAAGGAGTCTCTCGTCTTCCTTCTTGCAGATTCTACACTCTAGCGCATGATCATGGAGTTCATGATTTATTCAGCAAGTCATTCATCTAGAAGCAGTTCATTCAACTCATTCAAGTGAAGATAAAGATATGTTGAAGACATATTATTTCAAAATTTTGTGCTTTGTCCTTTCTTGAGGGAGGATTTTCCCCATGTGGTTTTGCCTCTTTCCTCACTTTTTTTTTGGACATAATAATTGTTAAATGATGACCATAGCCTTGTTGTTGGGCCCTATATGCATCCACACGCATCCATATTTTTGACATACCATCATAAATTCAGAATTATAGGGGGGTGTTGGAATATTTTAAACCCACTCAATACTTAGGATAAAATAATTAATCATTATTTGATTAACTATTCACCCACTTGCTTAATTAGTTGGCATCGACTTGCACCTTAAAGTCAATACATGCCATCTATATCCCAAAAATGCTTTATTTCCGATTCTGGGTTGATCTTAACCACCTTTTGACCATCCATAATTAATATACAGATATTTACAACAGATTCTGCTTTATTCTGCTTTATCCTGCTTTTCTTTGGATAAGGTAAAGCTAGTCAAACTAGGAAACTGGGTCCTTTTGTTGCCAACCCATCCTTTGTGACTTTCTCTCCATTTTCTAGGATTAATGATGTTTTTTCCATCTTCTTGACAACTCACTCATTCTTTTTTCAATTCGTGAGGTCCTTGATAGATTTGGGAAGTGTTTTAGCCACTTATGGGGGTTTGCTATATTTTGGTAAGTTAGCCTTTTTGAGCTTTATGAGTTGTCTCCATACAACTCGATTTTCCTATGAGGGATGTACTATTTATGTACACTATTATTCATCATTATTCAATGGAAGGATACACACCAATGTTCATCTCTTCATTCATGTGATTTAGTCTCTTTTCTTCTACTATTTTTCCTATGTATGCTTGTGAGAATTCTTAGTAGCAAGATCTATTTCCTGTGCTTCTTCTTAGCATCATTGCTCATAAAATTGATCTATTATTTCTACATGCTCCCACTGTCATTTGTTGTATAAATTTGCTTTAAGGGAAAGGGACGGTCTCAGATGGAGAGTTGATCCAATACAAATGTAAGTGCTTATGAAGAGAGCAATCCTTATCTCGATTATAGATTTTTTGTGGGGGCGGATGTGGCAACATGGGTGCCAGCTTTCCATCTGAGCATGCTCTTACCGTACTTGGAGGTAATGATGAAGGCTCTGCTACAAAGTGTGGTGCAGCTATAGCCAAGGCAAATCTCTCTGACAAATGGTTGAGAAGGTACGCCAGATAAAGAAGAAGTACACTGTAAACATTTGATTTCTGTTTAAATTGTAAATAAAATGACGCAAAACGTGCATTCATTCAAATCGTTCGCCAAGAAAGTACCGCACCACAACTCGCTCTTTCAAATTTCATGTGCGTAGAATGGGGGCTTTAGTTGCATTGACGCCATCTGAATGCGAGCTTCTCAAAGACTCCTCTTTATTCATATGCAAAATTGAAGTAGCATAAATGTCTCTTTACATTAGTGAATATCATTTAAAACAGGAGCAAAATCCTTCGAAGGTCAACATTTACACTTCTACAAATCTTCTTTTTTGCAACAGACCATTGTTAAGAAGGGTAAGGTTATTTAAATTGATAGCCTTGTCACTGAGTTCTAGCTAGGTGACAAACAATTCAAGGTTGTCAAAATTAAGGTTGTCCCTCTAGTCGTATGCAGATTGGTGGCGATTTTCCTCTTAAGAAGTGATGCTTTCTCCCACACAAATCTTGTGATTCACTTCAGATCTAGTGGCATTTAGATCTAAACATGTGCCTCAGATACGGTAATTAGAATGTAGAAGGAATGCTCAGATCCAAAGATAACATTCATATATGTCCACTATGTAAATTTTATGTATTGTTAGTTATTGTTCTATCTATCCCTCACAACCATCTCAAGATTGATCTTTTGCAGTGAAAATTATTTTCTCAAAGAAGATTATGGTGAAAGAAAAAGTGACCAACATCCTCGACTTTCCGAAGGAAACGATTTAGCCAATGAAGATCATCAAGGGTGGATAGAGATGGGAAACCCTTTATAAATCCTCAACATACCAAATCAAATCCCCACGTGAACCCGTGAAGGAACATGATTTCTATATGCATGGAGGGTTATATCTAAAGCGATTATGACTAGAGGTGAAATCTCCTCATCCTTGCAGGAACCTTCGTCTTAATGGACAGTGAAAGTGTGCAATGATCTTGATTTGTTTCTAGTTCCCTGTTGTTTTTGGAGTTACCTTATCCATTTACTTAATTAACTTTCAATCATCCATGCATATATGGTCATTTTTTAGGGTTTGACAAATAAGCTACAAATTAAGATATCTAACACATATCGACTCGTTAAATATATATTGAACAGTTCTTATATGAACATGGTTTTTAGCAGCCTGATGTTGACGCGAGACATACATCTTGCTACATGCCCATAGTTCAAACACTAGGCAGCAATGTCGGGGACATTACCACCTCGTGGCTCTTGCTTATATACATGTTTTAAAGTAAGTTTTTTTTGTTCGTTCTTCAATAATCCCACTTGTCTTTCACCATTCAACTTCTTAAGAGGCATTGATTATATTTCATTTTACTATTATATCTATTTTCCTTCAAAAGGAGACTACCAAGCCAAAAATCCACAGTTGCAAGGAGGCTAAAAATCTTAGAGGAGCTTCACAGATACTACCAAGCCAAGAATTCAACAATTGCAAGGAGGTGCAAGGAAGTTAAAGAGCTCTTTAGTCACGAGAGGAGTTTCACTAGTCTTTCCAAGAGTTGGATCTCGGTAATTGTTAGAGAGAAATAGCTGAATATTAATTCCTATGGTTTTTTTATAAATATAAAAAATGAAGAAAGAAACTCCAAAGATATTGAAATTCGACCATTTAAGGGTATTGTGCAAGTATAAAAAACACGAGAAAGCTTCTTTTTCTTTTTCTTTTTTCCTTCCAAGGAAAAAATTCGTAAATATATTTATTTACATTCAACAGATGGCCCAAAAGTCCATAAACACCAAGAGTCCCAACCTTATAGCTACATTGCAGCATATCCCTGCCATAAGATGTCAGAGCAAAAACAATTAAGGGTATCCCTGCCATAAGATGTCGGAGCAAAAACAATTAAGGGCAAGCTCTCTAAACTTAATTACATTTGCATTAGTTCTAAACCTTACAATATTTTTAAACCTTGCAATGTGGTGGTTATGCCTCCATTATGTGTATCAACCCATTAATTCTAAAGCCTCCACTATGGTTGCGACACGAGGCTTATTCCTTCATTATGTGTATCAACACGTTTATTCTTGACCCTTCGCTATGGTATCAGTGTGACCCACATGTTAAAAAATAAACCTTCACCATGGTATTGACGCATTAACTCTATGCTATCAATTGCATTATTATTGTCACTTACGATTGGTTTGTCATCTACAATAATGAAATTTGCAGAATCTCCCAACTCGTCCACGACAATAATGACAGCCTTAAGCCTCGCTACAATCTTTGTGAGAAGACATGCAACTATTGCAAGAGTAAGGGTCTCCATGAAGTCATGAACACCGTGGGTTCTTGTGTTCTTTTCTAGCCACAACATAATCGTCTGACCTAATAGAATATTTTCCTGATTCTAAGAGATCTTCCTAAGGGTCTCCATGAAGTCATGAACCCCGTGGGTTCTTGTGTTCTTTTCTAGCCACAACATAATCGTCTGACCTAATAGAATATTTTCCTGATTCTAAGAGATCTTCCTATTGCTCGATCTAGTAGGTTTTTGTTTGCTTCAGCCACCGACTATTTTCCTTCTTAATTTTCAAAATTAGTGATTTTATAGATTCAAAAGCTAGTGTAGCTTTGAATTTAACCATTTTTGGTTGTCGAGTTTCTTTCATGGTTTGCCAGCTTTTAAGTGATCAGTCATGACTTGGACATTGGTATTTGGGGCAAATAAAAAACTAACAAACATATAGTTACACACATATATAAAGGATAGAAATATTTACAAGCAAACTCGATAATAAATCGTAATGGATTTTTAGTGGTGCAAATGAAATTTGCATGCATAGAAGGGAGAAAAAAATTGGGTTCGCCTCAAATGCCCTTCTGTTGACATCGTCATGTGGAGTACTGGATTCTTACGTTGTGTTTGAACCTCAACAAATTGGATTCAGGCCTAGCTTTTCCAAAACGTTACCTGTTATCACATCTCTTGATTATCTGCTTGACACCTTCGAAAAAGTTGCAGTGCAAACCAATGGCATTCTTCATTTTTTGTGCTCTTCCATGTGGTCTGAGCACATTTTGCAAGACAGGATCGTCGACAGAGCTTGTTGAGTCCGATAATGCCACGTTTTGGCTATTGCATATGCATCTCGATCATTCAAGGGCTCGAATGATGTAGCATTGTTGTCCCTTAGCTGTAGATTATGAGCAAATAAACCTTGATTTTGGTTCATTTTAGGCCACAATTTTGTACATTTGGACTCAGTATTAGACTTGGTATGTTTTATGCTCAAATTTCAGCTATTTTGAGGCATCCCGTGTGTATTGGCCTTTTGTTTGCAAGGCCTCATTTTTTGCGTGGAACTGTGGATCTTTGAGTTGATATTCTAAATTTAATATTTTTAGTGTTCCGCATACAACTTGGGCCCCATTTAGATTCGCAACCTATAAAATCAGATGTAGAAGGAAAAGGTTTGAAAACTTAGAAGAATTTATTGCATTCTGCTTTAATCTCGTTGTAGTTCCCTATAGCGCACAAAGCTTCAAATTTTTTGAGCTTAGATTGGTGCATTTTGAGCCACATTTGATTTATTTAGCCTTCCATCCGATTTTTTAGGAGGCATTCTGTCGAGCTTCGAGTAAAAGTTGAGTTAAACTTGTTAAAGCTGGTTACATATTCACCAGATTAGAAAGAATAAAACATGGACATGATCCTGTTGATGCTTGGAAAAATCCCAGGTACCAAATAGTAGGAATTCTCCTCAGTGAACGATCCTAATTAGATCAGACATTGTTTGGTGTGGGGAATCCGTCTGGTTCACAGTTTCGGCTACCGTAAATTAAGTTCTTTAATCTTTTATTGGTTATGGCCTAGTCCACCATTTATATGATTTTTGTTTAAAGAATGATATGCATGTACCTAAGCTAAATGCAAGTATAATCTAGATCTAAAACTAAACTATTCTATCCTCGGACACGGAGCAAATTTAGAGTTTAGAGTAATATACTGTAAATAATCATAAAGTTCTAACAGATACCCATACCAACACAATAATCACATTCACAGCATAAATAATACCAGAGGTAGCTCTAATATAATTAACCATTTATTACCCTGTCAACACAGACATTTATACAGATAGCAGACATTCATGGCCAAGGAAATAGTTTTAGGAGGTTAGAACGATCTCACTATATGATGTATAGAAGTAAGAAGAAATAGTTCTACATTATGCATTCCACACATTCTGATTAAATCTCTACATAGGCCCTTTGTTCCAACAAAATGATCCTTCTTACTAGCAAAGAGGTAGCTCTTTTACAAAAATAGTCCAGAATTATTTCACCAAGAAAAAGTCTTTACTATGGTGCTCTGCACCCCTATTTATACTAACTCTATCCATCACCCAGGATATTCCCAGGCTTCTTATTCGCCCACCTGGCTGAATCTAACGGTTTAAAAAACAAACAAATAAAGACAAATTACCCAGGCCTTGCCTTGATGGAAGTACACGCTCCTTTATTTTTCCTGCATCTTTAAACCAATTTCGCGGTCTGAGAGATTTTTTCTTTCGCACAAGTTAAAACAATGGAATTCTTCAGGACCGTAGATATGTATCTTCCATGATCTCAGTTATTGGAAGCTGCAACCTTTACCCGATCTCGCAATTGCCCATGCTAACTTGGTGAACCATAGTACCTGTAATACATGAAGAGAACATCATGAGAGAGATATATGATCTGGAAACAACAATAATTCGTCAAAGGTGATTGTAACTAATCACTGTATTTTCAATTGAAAGTTTCATGATATGTGTCGTTTATTTAAACAGGACAAAAAACATGATGATTAGCACCATGTTAAGCAAGCAAATTATTTAGTTAAAGTTTCGGGAGAAAGATTTCTCAAATTCCCCAATGGCTCGGGTCATCTCAAAGATGGATCGGGTTTGATTTGAACCATTAGATCATGCATCCTTGATAGCTCATTTTTGCCTCTGCCCTTCCAGAAAGCGGAAATTGGGTTCACTAATTTTATCAAGTTAAAACTCTACTTTTTCGCCTTTGCGTTTCTGCTTCCGCACTTCCGAAAAGTGGAAGGCAGAAAGTGCATTCACCAATATTCCACGAATTTAAAATTAAACCTTCTACTTCCGCTTCCGCCCTTCCTCTAAGTAGGAATCAGAAAGCGGATCTCCAACCTTTTCAACGTTAAAACCTTACCTTTTCGCTTTCCACCTTTCCGCTTCCACCTTTCCAAAGGAAGAAAACGGAAAGTCAATATTTTCTAAAATTAAACTTTGGCCTTTTCGGAAAGCGGAAAATCAATATTTTCCAAAATTAAACTTTGGCTTTTCCACTTCCGCTTTTCTACCCCCGCCATTTCGAAACCTGCATTTTTTGCCTCCACCTTTCTGCTTCCGCCTTTTGCGGAAAGTGGGAAGTCAATCCTTTCCGAAATTAAACTTTGGCTTTTTTGCCTCCGCCTTTCCACTTCTGCCCATTTGGAAAATGAAAAGTCAATCTTTCACGAAGTTTAAACCTTAACTTTCCACCTTTTGTGGAAAGCGGAAATCAGAAGTCGAATTTTCCAATTTTCATGTAGTTTAAACTTTAACTTTCCACCTCCGCCTTTTCTTTTCCTCCTTTTTGAGCCATTGATTTGCGCAAATCTTTAACTAAACTATTCTATCCTCGGACAAGGAGCAAATTTAGATTTAGAGTAATATACTGTAAATGATCATAAAGGTCTAACAGATATCCATACCAACACAATAATCACATTCACAACAGAAATAATACCAGAGGTAGCTCTAATATAATTAACCATTTATTACCCTGTCAACACAGACATTTATACAGATAGCAGACATTCATGACCAAGGAAATAGTTCTAGGAGGTTAGAACAATCTCACTGTATGATGTACAAAAGCAAGAAGAAATATTTCTAAATTATGCATTCCACACATTATGATTAAATCTCCGCGCAGGCCCTTTGTTCCAGCAAAATGATCCTTCTTATTAGCAAAGAGGTAGCTCTTTTACAAAAATAGTCCATAATTCTTTCACCAGGAAAAAGTATTTACTATGGTGCTCTACACCCCTATTTATACTAACTCTATCCATCACCCAGGATATTCCCATGCTTCTTATTCGCCTACCTGGCTGAATCTAACGATTTCAAAAACAAACAAATAAAAACAAATTACCCAGGCCTTGCCTTGATGGAAATACACACTCCTTTATTTTTCCTACATCTTTAAACCAATTTCGCAGTCTGAGAGATTTATTTCTTTCGCGTAAGTTAAAACAACGGAATTATTCAGGACCGTAGATATGTATCTTCCATGAATCTCAGTTGTTGGAAGCTACAACCTTTACCCAATCTCCCAATCGCCCATCCTAACTTGGCGAACCATAGTACTTGTAATACATAAAGAGAACATCATGAGAGATATATCTGATCTAGAAACAACAATAATTCGTCAAAGGCGATTGTAACTAATCAATGTATTTTCAATTGTAAGTTTCATGATATGTGTCGTTTATTTAAACAAGAAAAAAAACATGATGATTAGCGCCCTGTTAAGCAAGCAAATTATTTAGTTAAAGTTTCGAGAGAAAGATTTCTCAAATTCCCCAATGGCTCAAGTCATCTCAAAGATGGATCAAGTTTGATTTGAACCATTAGATCATGCATCCTTGACAGCTCATTTTCCCCTCTGCCCTTCCAGAAAGCGGAAATCGGGTTCACTAATTTTATCAAGTTAAAACTCTACTTTTCCGCCTCTGCGTTTCTGCTTCTGCACTTCCAGAAAGTGGAAGGCAGAAAGTGCATTCACCAATCTTCCACAAATTTAAAATTAAACCTTCTACTTCCGCTTCCGCCCTTCCTCTAAGTGGGAATCAGAAAGTGGATCTCCAACATTTTCAACGTTAAAACCTTACCTTTTCGCTTTCCACCTTTCCACTTCCACCTTTCCAAAGGAAGAAAACAGAAAGTCGTTATTTTCCGAAATTAAACTTTGGCTTTTTCGAAAAGCAGAAAATCAATCTTTTCTGAAATTAAACTTTGGCTTTTCCGCTTCCGCTTTTCTGCCCCCGCCATTCTGAAACCTGCATTTTTTGCCTCCACCTTTCTGCTTCCGCCTTTTGCGGAAAGTAGGAAGTCAATCCTTTCCGAAATTAAACTTTGGCTTTTCTGCCTTCACCTTTCCGCTTCTGCCCATCCGGAAAACGAAAAGTCAATCTTTCACGAAGTTTAAACCTTAACTTTCTGCCTTTTGTGGAAAGCAGAAATCAAAAGTCGAATTTTCCAATTTTCATTAAGTTTAAACTTTAACTTTCCGCCTCCGCCTTTTTGTTTCCTCCTTTTCGAGCCGTTGATTTACGCAGAACTTTAACTAAACTATTCTATCCTCGGACGGGGAGAAAATTTAGAGTTTAGAGTAATATACTCTAAATGATCATCAAGGTCTAACAGATATCCATACCAACACAATAATCACATTCACAGCAGAAATAATACCAGAGGTAGCTCTAATATAATTAACCATTTATTACCCTGTCAACACAGACATTTATATAGACATCAGACATTCGTGACCAAGGAAATAGTTCTAGGAGGTTAGAACAATCTCACGGTATGATGTACAAAAGCAAGAAGAAATAGTTCTAAATTATGTATTCCACACATTATGATTAAATCTCCGCGCAGGCCCTTTGTTCTAGCAAAATGATCATTCTTATTAGCAAAGAGGTAACTCTTTTACAAAAATAGTCCAGAATTCTTTCACCAGGAAAAAGTCTTTACTATTGTTCTCTGCACCCCAATTTATACTAACTCTATCCATCACCCAGGATATTCCCAGGCTTCTTATTCGCCCACCTGGCTAAATCTAGTGGTTTCAAAAACAAACAAATAAAAACAAATTACATAGGCCTTGCCTTGATGGAAATACACACTCCTTTATTTTTCCTGCATCTTTAAACCAATTTCATGATCTGAGAGATTTATTTCATTCGTGCAAGTTAAAACAATGGAATTCTTCAGGACCATAGATCTGTATCTGCCATGAATCTCAGCCGTTGGAAGCTGCAACCTTTACCTGATCTCGCAATCACCCATCCTAACTTGGCGAACCATAGTACCTGTAATACATAAAGAGAACATCACGAGAGATATATCTGATCTAGAAACAACAATAATATGTCAAAGGCAACTATAACTAATCACCATATTTTCAATTGCAAGTTTCATGATATGTGTCGTTTATTTAAACAGGATAGAAAACATGATGATTAGCGCCCTGTTAAGCAAGCAAATTATTTAGTTAAAGTTTTGGGAGAAAGATTTATCAAATTCCCCAATGGCTCTAGTCATCTCAAAGATGGATTGGGTATGATTTGAACCATTAGATCATGCATCCTTGGCAGCTCCTTTCTGCCTCAGCCCTTCCGGAAAGCGGAAATCAGGATCGCTAATTTTATCAAGTTAAAACTTTACTTTTTCGCCTCCGCATTTATGCTTCCGCACTTCCGGAAAGCAGAAGGCGGAAAGCGCGTTCACCAATCTTCCACGAATTTAAAATTAAACCTTCTACTTCCGCTTCCACCCTTCCTCTAAGTGGGAATCAGAAAGTAGATCTCCAACCTTTTCAACGTTAAAACCTTACCTTTCCACTTCCACCTTTCCAAAGGCGGAAAATGGAAAGTCAATATTTTCTGAAATTAAACTTTGGCTTTTTCATAAAGCGGAAAGTCAATCTTTTCCGAAATTAAACTTTGGCTTTTCCACTTCCGCTTTTCTGCCCCCACCATTTCGAAACCTGCATTTTCTGCCTCCGCCTTTTGCGGAAACCAGGAAGTCAATCCTTTCCGAAATTAAACTTTGGTTTTTCTGCCTCTGCCTTTCCACTTCCGCCCATCTGGAAAGCAGAAATCAAAAAATGAAAATTCAATCTTTCACAAAGTTTAAACCTTAACTTTCTGCCTTTTATGGAAAGTGGAAATCAGAAGTTAAATTTTCCAATTTTCATGAAGTTTAAACTTTAACTTTTCGCCTCCGCCTTTTCTTTTCCTCCTTTCTAAGCCGTTGATTTGCGTGGAAGCCTTCGGGACTGTTGGATCTTTGCGGAAGTCGAAAATCGGGTTTGTAACTTTTTCATAAGTGAAACTTGGCTTCTTCGACTCCGCCCTTCCGCTCCCGCCATTTCTTGGCCGTTGGATCTTGATCGGATCGATTCTCACCCATTGATCTTAAATCAAAGCGGATCTTCTTGTAACGCTTGTTTCTTAGTCACGCCTAAGTATTTTTACTAGAATCACACTTCAGGCTTAGGGAAAAACCTTTTGCTCGAGCTTATAGGAAAGACTAAGTATATCGGGAGGGCTTAACTGAGTTGGGAAACAAGTGTACAATTAAAAAAAAATAGAAGGAGGGGCCCTAAAATGTAAAAAATTCGGGGAAGCAATTGCAGCAGCAAAAATTGGTGACTAGTTGGTGAACACAGATCTCTGAAAAAAAACCTTCTTTAAACAACAAGATTGCCATATGGTATCGTACTACACATGTTTAATGATTACTTACAAGAATTTCCCAAGACTTCTTTAAACTAGATTGATTCAGGGATGCAACTTTCAAGCATCACATTTGATACCATTTCTTTGGGAGTAAGGCAACCAAGAGCTTAGTGTCTTGATAACTCTCACGGGGTCAAAGTATGAAGTTCATTTTACCCCCTAGCTTTAAGTTGCCATCATATAAGACTCCATAGGATCGTAACAGAGTAAGACAAATGTATTCGTTTGTTCATCATTCCCATGCTATAAGCATTCTTTTGATACTTTCTTTATGACGGAAAAAGTCTTTTGAGTCTTCCTTTTACTTTGAGAATTTGGTATAGGTTCTTCCATCCACAATGTCCTTTTGTATGAGTGACAACTTTGTTTGCTTATCATGCTCATGAACGGAGAAGAACCGTGCTGATCTTTGTTGTTTTGACAACCTTTCTGTTCTGACGATTTATTTCTTCAACATCATTTCTTTAATTGAAGACTAAATATTTTAGAAAATTGACTTTTCAAACCGTTTTGGCCTTTTATTATTTGTAGCAATGGGATCATTTTGAATACCATACATCCGTTAGACCTGCATCCTTTCCATGGGTCCATCATGATATGCTTCCTAAGACAGGTATTAATGTGAGAATGGATGAAATCCCAAAATAGTACGCCGGACCTCATGAGTCTTGGTTATTTCACAGGGGTTGTAATGATTCAAATGTGATCTTGAAGACTAGCTTCCCTTTCCATCATCTATCAACAGTTAAAGAATCTCATTATGATCGAAATTTAACATTTTCTCTTTCCCATAAGAAATTCATGACATCCAAAGATTTCGAGTTTAATCAGATGCCTATACTTCCAAGCACTAAAAATTGAGTTGGTTTATTAAAAGCAAACAAAATAAGGCTATGAAATAAGATGAAACAAAAAGGAAAATAAACAACTGGAAAACAAAATCAATAAAAGCAAGTTTATTTATGTACAAGGGTTTCTAGATCCTAGGTAAAGTACTACTTGAGAACATAACCAAGCTTCCTCAGATCCTTTTGGATCAAAGGCTCCAGTTTAGGGTGTGTTCCTTTGAGTTGTTGTTGAAAAGGCTTTTGTCCAGAATTACCAAAAACTTTCACAGCCCTTTTCAGACCTGGAGCTTCATACTCAATGGTGTCATTAGTCCATTCCACATCAAAATATAGAATCCACCACATATCTTCTAAATATACTATATTACTATCAATATCATCTGCCCGTGAGAATTGAAGGAGATCAAACTATGTGTCTGATTCACAAACTGGTTTGTTTAGCTTGATGATTTTCTAGTTCAAGCTCCAAAAAGTGATTTCACAAAATTGAATACAAGAAGTTCACAGGTTCATTCTTCACTTCTAACTGAGTTACATTATATGTCATGTGTGGTTCCCTCAGTATTTTAATTTGATTTTGAGTATTATTGTATGGTAGCCACGGGTGAGACCAACCAATTGCAAAATATCCATTAAGTTTCGTTGACCATTCCCTACTTAAATTAATCCATATGCTTCTGCTATATCCACTACCACAACATCTATAAACTGACAAACTCTGGGATCTGCAGATAATCGAATCAAAACATCTTTCATTTCCCCTATGACTTAAACCACAGATCTGTCTAGTTGAACTATCTGAGATGGGGATGGTGTAGGTTGGCCGTTAATCTTTTTACATACTGAAAGTGGCATGGCATTTGATGAAGCCCCATAATCTACCAAACAATTATGCACATTATGATTAAAAATTTCAAATGACAGCAGAAAAGGTAAAGTCTGAGATCTAGATTTTCTTCCAATGGTTGCTTCATTTACTTCATCATCAGATTCAATAGCTTCTGGGACACTGTTGGGCTGTATTTTAAAAGTTTCGAGAAGTTTCTTCCTTTCTTGAGGAAAATTACATAGTTCAAATAAAGAGATGTTTACCTTTGTTTTCTTAATGTCTTCTACGATATCATACCCCATGCCCTGTTCTTTAGTAGTCTTTGTTTTATTTGCCAAAGTTTCCACAAGTTTATTAATTGTTGTCTTCATTGACTTGTCAACTACTGGTATTGTCTCTTTCATATTTATTGGATTAGGCTTATGTGTTGTTTGAGTATTACTGAGAACTTTCTTCATGTTTTCTTTAAACTTCTTTATTTTAGGCAGTAACAAACTTTCATCCACCACTGGGCCTTTACTTCTAGTCATGACATTAACTGATGACACTGGAATTTCCTCAGTAGATTCATCTTCACTAAGCCCCAAAGTAGGTGCCCAATCCCATGATACCATAGTGGTTCCTTCGTTTGTTTGTCCTAGCTTATTAGTTTGGGCTCGCTCTTCTTCAGGATCTTCTAGCTAGGTATTTAATAAATGATTCATAACCCGAGTCATTGAATTAATCCACTGTGGAAAACTTTTTTTCAAAATGATGTTGTTGGTGAAAAGTACAGAAGTGATCCATGCCTACTTCATTAAAACTCAACACAACAGAATTACGCACAGGTAGTTGGGGTTGTTCACTCTCTTCCATGTTCTTGTAATAAGGTTTTAATGGATTTCTATATGGACTAACTCCCTTATCATTTTCCATGTCCACTACCATGTTTGACGATTCCTGCACCATCTTCACTACATTATCTAGCTCATTAGAGTGTTCTTGTTTGGGCTTAGTTAACAACAAAGTCTTGGACCTTTTCTTTATCTCCCATCCTCATAGACAATAATTCTTTCATGAGAGTGGCTACAGTTTTCTGGTTGCCAAATTTACCTAAGAATGCCTTTGCAAAACCATCCCAATTTAATATTGAATCATCTTGCAAACTAAAATATCATGATAATGCTTTAGGTTCAAAGGTATATTGAAAAAGTCTGCAAACAACATCTTCATGTTCAACATTTACAAGATTCAAAGCCAGATAAAAACCCTATAGGTGATCTTCAGCAGAAACACCCTTTCTAGGATCAAATATTGGTAAAACCTTTTCTGGGTGTTTGGGTAAGTCGTGCAGTGGATCAACCAGGTTGAGTGGCGTTCTTGCTCTCCACACAGGTTGATTTACAACAACCATGATTCGAGGTGGAGACCATGGTGAGGACTGACAATTGAAACTGCAGGGGATTCTGGATATAATTGATCTAGAGGCTGGACAATTTCTTGGATGGATACATCTACCAACTCTTCCAAATTTTCCACAAGAATCGAATCCTTAGTGTATGAGGGTAATTTCTTGGAAGCTTTCCTTCTAGGTAAAGCATGAATAACTTTTAACCCCCCAAGTTTCTTGACGTAGGATCTTGTGTCTCCTAAACATATCTACTTATTCAAACGGGACAACATACAAACGTTATGATTCTTCTTCCCCAAAACTTGTTTGTTCTTGTTCTTTAAATTTAGGAACAAAATCTTCAGAGAAAATATTTTCAGATGATGTTCCAGTGTAATCTTCTTTGAAAATCAGATTTCCTCTACTAGCCATGCACGGGCTGGTGCCCTCCTTCTAGCACCAATTCTATTGATGCCTAGAAAAATCCTAGGTACCAAACAATAGGGATTCTCCCCAGTGAATGATCCCAATTAGATTAGACACCGTTTGTTGTGGGGAATCCATCTGGTTCACGGTTTTGGCTAATGTAGATTAAGTTCTTTAATCTTTTACTGGTTATGACCCAGTCCACTGTTTATATGATTTTTGTTTACATAATGAGATGCAGTTGCCTAAGCTAAATGCAGGTTTAATCTACATCTAAAACTAAACTATTCTATCCTTGGACATGGAGCAAAGTTAGAGTTTAGAGTAATATACTGTAAACGCTCATAAAGGTCTAACAAATAGTCATACCAACACAATAATCACATTCACAGCAGAAAGAATACCAAAGGTAGCTCTAATATAATTAAACCATTTATTACCCTGTCAATGCAGACATTTATACAGACAACAGACATTCATGACCAAGGAAATAGTTTCAGGAGGTTAGAACAATCTCACTGTATAATGTACATAACCAAGAAGAAATAATTCTACATTATGCATTCCACACATTCCGATTAAATCTTTGCGCTAGCCCTTTGTTCCAGCAAAATGATCCTTCTTATTAGCAAAGAGGTGGCTCTTTTACAAAAATAGTCCTGAATTCTTTCACCAGGAAAAAGTCTTTACTATGGTGCTCTACACCCCTATTTATACTAACTCTATCCATCACCCAGGATATTCCCAAGCTTCTTATTCACCCACTAGGATGAATCTAACGGTTTCAAAAACAAACAAATAAAAACAAATTGCACAGGCCTTGCCATGATGGAAATACACAATCCTTTATTTTTCCTACATCTTTAAACCAATTTCGTGATCTGAGAGATTTATTTCATTCATGCAAGTTAAAACAACGGAAATTTTCAGGACCGTAGATCTGTATCTGCCATGAATCTCAGCCGTTGGAAGCTACAACCTTTACTTGATCTCGCAATCGCCCATCCTAACTTAGAGAACCATAGTACCTATAATACATAAAGAGAACATCACGAGAGATATATATGATCTGGAAAGAACAATAATTATTCAAAGGTGTATGGAACTAATCACTGTATTTTCAATTGTAAGTTTCATGGTATGTGTCTTTTATTTAAACAGGACAAAAGCATGATGATTAGCCCCCTGTTAAGCTAGCAAATTATTTAGTTAAAGTTTCAGGAGAAAGATTTCTCAGTTTCCCCAATGGTTCACAGTAAAAAAACAAAACCGAGGTTGGACAGCTCAGATCATCTCAAAGATGGATCGGGTCTGATTTGAACCATTAGATCATGCAGCCTTGACAGCTCCTTTTCGCCTCTGCCCTTCCGGAAAGCGAAAATCGGGTTCACCAATTTTATCAATTTAAAACTCTACTTTTTTGCCTCCGCATAAGGCGGAAAGTGCGTTCACCAATCTTCCACAAATTTAAACTTAAACCTTCTATTTCCGCTTTTCCGCTTTCACCCTTCCGCTAAGTAGAAATCGGAAAGCGGATCTCCAACCTTTTCAATGTTAAAACCTTACATTTTCGCTTTCTGCTTTTCCACTTCCGGAAAATGGAAAGCAGAAAGTCAATCTTTTCCAAAATTAAACTTTGGCTTTTCCGCCCCCACCATATGGAAACTTGCATTTTCTGCCTTAACCTTGCCGCTTCCGCCTTTTGAGGAAAGCGAGAATCGAAAAGTCAATCCTTTCCGAAATTAAACATTGGCTTTTCTGCCTCCGCCTTTCTGCTTCCTCCCATTCGAAAAGCGGAAATTGAAAAACGAAAAATCAATCTTTCATGAAGTTTAAACCTTAACTTTTCACTTCTGCCTTTCTACTTCTTCCCTTTGCGGAGAGCAGAAATTGGAAGTCAAATTTTCCAATTTTCACGAAGTTTAAACTTTAACTTTCCAGCTCCGCCTTTTCTTTTCCACCTTTCCGAGCCGTTGATTTGCATGGAAGCCTTCTGGACCGTTTGATCTTTGTGGAAGTCAGAAATCGGGTTTGTAACATTTTCATAGGCGAAACTTGGCTTCTCCGACTCCGCCCTTCCGCTCCCGCCATTTCTTGGCCGTTGGATCTTGATCGGAGTGATTCTCAGTCGTTGATCTTAAATCAAAGAGGATCTTCTTGTAAGGCTTGTTTCTTGGTTGTGCCTACGTATTTGTTACCAGAATCACACTTCATGCTTAGAGAAAAACCTTCTGCTCGAGCTTATAGGAAAGACTAAGTATGCAGGGAGGGCTTAATTGAGTTGAGCAACAAGTGTAAAAATAAAAATGGAAGGAGGGGCCCTAAAATGTAAAATTTTTGGGGAAGCAGTTGCAGCAACAACATATCCATAACAAGGAATCTCCCACAGTTCCTCCTCCAATACTCAACACTGGAGAGGTGATTGCATCACCTCCTAAAAAAATTGTTGAACATCCTGTAGAAGAAACAACAAAATCTCTTGCCAAAGAGATGCGTGTTGAAGAAGTCAGAAAAGTTGTTCATGTGATAGCGAGGCTGCCTGAAATTCATGCACCTGGTCATAAAGAAGAATAATCTCCCTCCCAATCAACTTTGGAGTACTATCAACTTTAAAGTACAGTACTGCTGCACATGACAAGTGATGGTCTTGAGTTTATTTTATTTTATTTTATAAACTAATTTTATTTATTTTTTAATTTTGTTAATTAAAACCACTCTTCTAAGGATTTATGTCCCATCCAATATATACTAAATCAATATAAAATCATATTATTGAATTTAAAAAAAAATGAAATTATTTTTTATTTTCAAAAATATTTTATTTAGGCAAACTAATAACAATCAAAACAGTTTGACTAACCATAAGTTAGTATATCATTACTTTAACAAGAATAATAAATAAAGAAACTCCAAAATTAGAAATATTATTTCAAAGTACCAAACATATAACATCTCTATTTATTTAGTCTCAATTATTTATTTATTTTTTCCAAGAAAAAAAAGCGTAATTTCATTCATCTTTCGAGATCAAAATTACATTCTGAATATTCACTGAAGCGTGAATTCTGGTCCACCATAAATTGGTTCCATGCGAGAGACTCTATGGTCGTCTGTTAAAAGATTCAAAAAAGTGCATACACAGATGCTGTTCCAGGAATTTTATGATCAGTACAAAGCTCTGTGCAAATATCAACACAACAAAGAAGTTCTGTCTTTTGCTGTTCGTGCTACTGCACTGCCTTCTATAATTAGTGCCTATGTGCATACAAAGTTGCGATCCAATGAAACTGATCGCACTCATAACTTATATCTTATACTGTTCATGCTTACATCGCAGCTTTTTATAAAAACATAAGTAAATACAAAAAGTGACTTCCAAAGAGACTATGATCGAAACCATAACTCCTTACCACTGCAAAGGATATTGTTCACAGTTCTTAAATCATAAAAGAGATCTGCAAAATACCATAATATAAACAAAAAAGATAGCCGGTCGATTTTCAAAAAAATTCCATATACGGCCTGTGATAAAAAGCCTGCAGTCGGCCATTATGTGTTTCTTTCACTGTCCAATAACCTTCTGCCAGTCGGAGCCCATCCTTGGAAGCTTTGTCCGCTTCCTTGTTGTTTTCCCTGTACACATGCCTGCATGTAAAAGAATCAAGACGCTGTAGAAGCTGCTGGATAGAGTAAATAATATGAGATAGTCTCAGATGCCTGCAATCTTGTGTCTGATTTATCCAGTTTATAACATTCAAAGAGTCTCCCAGAAAATTTAATTCAGTACATCCTTTTTCTATTGCAAACATCAGAAGGAATTTGAGGCTCATTAACTCTGCATAATTATTTGTTCCCCCCCCAAGTCCCATAGACAAAACGAAGACATGTGACTCAGCAAGGTGAAGAACTGCGCCTCCTCCACACAGGTTATTTTGTGTTGCCCCATCGAAAAAAGCCCATGGCTTGGTTCGGTCTAAATCCACTTCTAAATGCCTTCTTTCTCTTGCAGCCCTTAAGTGAACAGGAAGAGATTTGTAGAAACCCACAGCCAAAGTCCCTAAGATAGCCGGTGAACTTGGGATATCTTTAAAAATTGCCTTATTTCGAGCTAGCCATATCCCCCAGATGACCAGCAGAGGTAAAGATTTAAGGTGTTTTTGTGGTGTCCTCCTCCACCAAGATTCCCATGCTGCCCCAATAGAATCCCCTTCCCATTGGCAATTGAAACCAATCAAAGTGGAAACTTCCCTCCAGACTGCAGTTGAGAAACTGCATGTATAGAACAGATGATATGTGGATTCCAGCTCCCGTTTACACATCACACACCAGCCCGGCCCTTGAAAAGTTCTCTTCTGTAACACATCCCAGGTAGGTACCTTGTTATTTAAAACACACCACATGAACAGCTTAGTTTTAGTCGGGCACTTAAGCTTCCACAATGGCCTCCACCACCAGACTTCTTCCCTTAATTCCACTCCTGCACTTAAGAATAAGTACCCTGCCTTAGGAGTATAAGCACCCCCCGGGTCAGCATCCCACACCAATGAATCCTCTTGTTCTGATAGTATAATATGAGCCCTGTCCAGTTCCCTAATGTAATTCTCCACATATCCAATCTCCCGCTCCCCCAGCCCTAAGGAGTTAGCCCTTCTCCATATTTGAATCCACGGTTCAGCTGGCCTTGGAACATCAAGATGATTTAATGTTGTGATCCCTGCATGGCCGAGGGCCTTAATAACATCAAGTGGAAGAAGATGCTGATGAGTGCATCCCACCCAGGGATCCCTACCAATCAGAACACTTTCCCCATTTCCCACATCCCAGGCAAGACTGTTTTCGATCAGATTAAAAGATTTAACAATCGCTTTCCAGATCACCGATCCCCCTGAATGTGATTTCCTGGGATTTCTAATCCAATCTACTAGCCTCTCCCCAGGGAGATATTTCCGAATTATAACCCGTGTCCACAAACTGCTAGACTTCACCAATCTCCAACCACCCTTAGTAGCCAAGGCTTTTGAGAATAAGAATATGTCCTTTAGCCCCCATCCTCCTAATCCTTTTGGGGCTGCAATCCTTCTCCAATTAACCCAAGGAGTAGTCTGATCTTCCTTTTTTCCACTCCAAAGAAATCTAAAGCAGATCCTCCTAATCCTTTCAAGAATCCCTTTCGGTATCCAGGAAAGGGCCATCCAATAGACCGGAATAGCCTCCAGCACAGCTTTAACTAATACTAACCTTCCTGCACGAGACAACCACTTGTGACTCCAGACCTTTAACCTTTTTTCAACCTTCCCAACCAACTAGCTCCAGTCCTATTTACGATAAAGGTTTGCTTTCAGATAAAAACCAAGATATTTGAGCCCTTCATCCAGTCCAGCTGTGGGAAAAGGAAAGATCCTCGAAAGCTCAGCCTTCTCTTCCGATCTTAACAAGTGGGTAGTCAGAGAAGATTTACCATAATTTATCTCCATTCCTGTAGCCTTTGAGAAGAGTTCAAAAATCTCCTGCAAAACTCGGGTCTCTCTTCGAACACCAGAGCAGAAGATCAGCACATCATCCACAAAGAGCAGATGTGTGACATTTAAATTTGGAGCTAGTTGTATCCCCAAAAACTGGCCCTCTGCTCTAGCTGCTCTTATAGCCCTGCTTAGACCTTCAGCAACAAGAAGAAAAAGGAGAGGGGACAAGGGGCACCCTTGTCTTAGCCCTCTCTCCGCATGAAAAAAAGGGGAGGCCGCTCCATTGATCAGCACCGAAAAAGAAACAGTAGTTATACAAGACATAATCCAACGAATAAAAAGGATGCCAAAACCAAGATGGGTTAGAAGCAACCTCAAATAAAGCCAACTAACTCTGTCATATGCCTTGGAAAGGTCAATTTTAAGAATAGCCCCCTTCAGCCTTCTGGTTTTTAAACTGTGAAGACCTTCCTGTGCTACCCCTATTGCCTCATGGATCTGGCGACCTTCCAAGAAACCAAACTGTTCAGCTGAGACATGATCTGAAAGGATTGTTTTCAATCTTAGTGCAATTACTTTTGAAATAATCTTATAGACACAATTACACAGGGAGATCGGCCTGAAATCATTAAGAGAAGTTGCATTATCAGACTTTGGGATGAGAGCAATAAAAGTAGAGTTGAAACTAGCCGGAATCCAACCAGCCAACCTTGAATCTTCTACCACCTGCAAGAGGTCCCTCCCTAGAATGTCAAAGAGGCCCAGGAAAAAATCAATAGTCCACCCATCTGGCCCTGGACTTTTATCTTTCTGAAAACTTCCCAGTACCTCCTTGAGTTCTTCCTCCGTTAATTCCTTCACAAGATCCCTATTTTCCTCCTCGTCCACAACCGGGGGAACATTTGTGACAATCTAATAACCTCTTCTATTGAAGCCTGAGGAGGTGCCTTGAATAACTTTTGAAAATGGTTGACCCCGCATCTGGCCTTGTCTTCAAAAGCTACATGAGTACCCTCCTCATCCTGTAAGCTCCAAATAGTATTTGCCACCTTCCTTCCTCGGGCATAGGCATGAAAAAATTTTGTGTTATCATCCCCACATTCCAGCCAGATAGCCCTGCTCTTGAGTCTCCATGCTTCCTCCTTTTCTAACAGCAGGGTAGTACGTCTACCCTCCAGCCATGTCAATGCCTCCTTGGAATCTAAAGTAGAGAACCCACCTCCTTCTCCTTTGTAGATCAACAAAAGTTCTGCTTCTATAGTCTTCAACTCAGCATTATCTCTACTCCTCTTTGCAATTGACCACTCTTTGATATGCACTTTAAGTCTTTTGATATTGTCTGCAAACTGGATGGCAGCCGATCAATCATTATCCACTTCAATAGGGTTCCAGTGAGAGAGGAAGAGGGTTTTGAAAGTCTCGTCCTATAGCCAAGACTTATTGAATTTTAAAGGACTCAGAGGATTGAAGGGCCGCTTCTTGATTTCAAAGAAAATAGGAAAATGGTCTGATAGACCCCCGCTGCCCACCCATTGTCTAACCATGAAGAATCTATCTGCTAGCTGCTCAGCTGCCAAAAAACGATCTATTCGTTTTGCCACCCTCGCATCCCCACTTCGGTTGTTTCTCCAGGTCGGTTTTAATTTGACAGGCTCAATGTCCAATAAGCCCTTCTCCATTAGTTTCTGAACCAAAAAACCCACCAGTGAATCCACCTGGGCATGAGGCCTCATTGTGCCCCAACGAGAAGTTTAAATCTCCACCCAGCACAAGTCTGTCTCCACTCACCAAAGGGTTTTATAGGAGGGAATCCCAAAAGGGAGCTCTATTAAGGCAAGGCCCGTAGACATTTACCACATTGAAAGAGATCCCCAGTTCTTCTGCAAACACCTCAATACCCAACACAGCCTCTGTACCCCAGGCATTAATCAACTTAACACTACTATTTTTCCATCCCACCGCCAAGCCCCCGGAACGGCCTCTAGTGTCCACAGTTAAAAAGGACCAACCTGGAATCCAACTTTCCAGTCTATCCCGTATCACTTCTCCTACACCTGAAGTCTCTTGTAGCAAGATCACATCAGGGCGTTCAAGAGTAAGCACCCTGATGAAGGCTGATTTCTTGCCAGGCCCAGCCAGCCCCCGACAGTTAAAAGACAAGATCTTCGTTGGCGGCCTTTCTTCCTGGCCTTCTCCGCTCTAAGGGCCTTTTCAATCGAAATTTGTTTGCCTCCCAAAAGATCTTCCCTTGCTCTGGACTGAGCCTTAAAGAGATTTGATTTTCTACCCCGACCTCTTCTCACAGGCGAAGGGTTTTTCCCCAGCCCAGACGAAGGCTTTTGACAAGATCTTAAAAATTAACCCGAATCCGAAGAGTCTGGTGGGGAGGGGCAGGATTCTTCAGGAAGAGAGACAGGGTCTGGTTCCAAAACAACAGAGGAGGGATCATCCATAGCAGGCAGAAGGACTGACTCGAAAGCACCAGAAGCTATAGTAGGATGTGAGGCCAACCCTGGGAGAGTATCAGCAGAGACAAGTTGTGCAGGGAGAGACAGAGGGGATCCATAGTGACTCGAAAGGGAAAGTCAGGCCTTCTATCCAGTCAAAACCAAGAAAAGAAACATTATTCAAAAACAAGTTAACATTTGACAGAATGGGAAAATAGGGAGTACCAAGGCCTGAGGGATCCCCAGAAGCCGACGTAAATACCGGGTGTGTAACCTGTACCAACGAATCTTTTGCCCCATCGTCCAGCAAATCTTCAGGGAAGTGCAGCTCTTCTGAGGACGGATCACTGCCCAACTCATCCGCAGAGGTCTGGGCCGAACCAGAGGTAACATCCTTCTCCATAGTTCCCTTACGCGCAGCCACAGGATCTTTCCGCCGTCTACCGTTCAAAGACCGCCCCGGTAGAGAGCATGCCGAAACCGGGTGCCCATAGACATGACATCTTCTACATCGGAAAGGAACATTCTCATAATCCAGTAATTGAGGAATGATCTCAGGCCCCCATTCCAAATTAATCGACTCTGCCAGACCCTCCCTGAGGTTTATGTTTACTAAGATCCTGGCAACCTTCTTCTCCTTTGTTTCGCGGAAAGAGAGATCCGCCTCCAAAAAAGTCCCAAGAATATCACCTATCCATCTAAAGTGATACAAATCCCAGAAATGTAATGGGAGTGCAGGCAATCTCACCCAAATAGGTAAGACATCCACCCTTTCTTTGCTGGCATCAAACATAGGACTCCAAGGTTTCAGAAGAATGGGTGAATGGTCAATATGCCAGCTCTTGTTCTGAATCCACCTTAAATCCTCCTCCTTCTCCAATGTGACCGCAAACCAACCTCTAGTTAACATCTCCACCTCCGGGGCGTAGCCACACTGTGCTCCCCAAGAAGTCACAGCCCAATTAAAAATGGTTTTTTTTGCAAAATTCCTTCCTAGAACCCTCCCCACCAAAGTACACTTTGCCATCTTCAGGACGTTGTCCCAGGCTATATCCTCACTGACTGCGTAGTTCCGAACCTGCTTCTTTTTTATCCAATTCTTTCTTCGCTTCTTTGATGCTCCACTGACCACAGATTGCCTCCCATTTAAATCACATGAAACCCCTGAACATCCACCAAAATGGTCCCTTCTCGGAGAACCAAAGCCTCTCTGTTCAATTACGTCCAGCGGTACCGTCCACTCATCATCTGATGTCTCTCTACTAGAAACGTTCCCCTGTAAGACCTGACCGGCCTCCCCTTCATCAGTCCTCGAAGCGTTACCCTTCACAGCCCCGAATCCTGCCTGAGAAACAGCTTCCTGAAATTCTGGAATCCGAGAAGAGAAATTTCCCGCTTCCTTCCAATTCGATGACCCCAACCAAACTTCCAACCACTGTGTAAAAGACTCCTCATGGGTAACAGTCGTTAAGAGTTCCGATGAGAGAACAAGGAAATCTGACGGGGAAGTAACGGCTTCCAACCCTAATGGCACCAAACTTGCCGATCCCACCACGTCCTGGCCCAATCTTGGGATATCCACCAGCTGCTCCATCATCCCTCCACCTAGCACCTCCCAAATGTCTGAACTCTCCAGCCTGTCACTAGAGTAGTCTAGCTCCTCCAAATCCTCCATTAATGCCAAGAAAGAAACCGTTTGCAGTCAGTAAATCCCTCAAACCCCAGAAAACCCCAATATCCAATCACTGTCACGGGTTATCTTCAACCAAAGCCAGCAAAAACGAGGGCTCACAGCACATAACCAAGGGCTCACTGTTTTTTAATAGAAAAGAAGCGTAGAGGCATGGCAGATCTCTAGCCAGAGCTAGAGACCTTGGGCGTCAATGCCCACTACCTGACAGCCGTTGCCATCGCCATCAAACGCTGCCAAACCCTACACCATCAAACCCTCCCATCACCCTCCTGTCGCACCTGATCCTCAATGAAAACAATTAATGTGTATACCTCTATGTCGAAACCATTTTCCAATTATTTATTATCATATACATATTCATATATATATATATATATATATCTCACTATTTTTTTTTCCAAGGAAAAAAAGCATAATTTTATATCATCCATAGAGAGACAAAATTACATTTTGTAGATATGCCTAGCATATTTGTAGTCCAGTTCAATAAAAAAACCATAATAACCAATCTGATCCATCCATCAGATTTCAATAAACAATTGTCCAATAAGTATCCATATAAAACAGGCCCTGCCCATTTCATATTTACAGCATATAACAAAACTGTCCAAACAAAAAATCCCCAAATATAGGCAAATATAGATATATATAGACTGACAATGTCACAGCTAAAAATCCAAATATATTCATCACCAAGAGGCCATAACCAAAGACCAAATATAAGAAAGATCCCAACACCACCAAAAATCATGCTGCCACCTCATCAAAAAATGGATGACGATAGTATTCAAACACGGCATCTCCTAGCTGCTCCTTAACCTTCCACATGCTTAGATCCAACACGAGCCCCTCCTTCGAGGCTGAGTCCGCCTGGCTGTTGTTCTCCCTGTATACATGAGTGTATGAAATCAGTTCAAAAGATTCCATCACATCCCAGATAGATCGCAAAATGTTGCATAACAGTAGATCTCTACATGTTTGTATTCTTTTGACCCAGTTGATCACATTCAAGGAATCACCGAAAATCCTAATGGATCTACACCCCTTCTCTGCTACAAAAATAAGGAGTATTTTCAAACTTAAAAGTTCAGCTCGGTTATTACTCCCTTCCCCCAAACCTGTAATTAGTTGGAAGGATAGATTCTCGTCCATATTTAATATAGCGCCACCTCCACATTGGTTATTTTGCGAGGCACCATCAAAGAAACCCCATGGAGATGACCGATCAATCTCAAGAGCCAAAGTATCCCTCTGATTTTTAACCCTCACATGTTTTGGTAGTGCAGTCGCAATCCCATAGACCATCCCAGCCGTAATAGCCGGTGTACACTCTTTCCCTTGGAAAACAAGATTATTCCTGGCCAACCATATGCCCCAAGTCACCAGGAGAGGAAGTACAATCATAACATCCGATGTTTCAATTCTGTGCCATCGTTCCCATGCCTGCATTATAGTGTCCCCTTCCTATATACACACTGGATCTATTCCCAACATAGTGCATGATTCCTTCCACACCCCCACACAATATGTGTAAGATAGAAAAAGATGTATGGTCGATTCCCCCGCGTTCCGACACAAGGCACACCATCCGGGTCCATTGAAACCCCTTTTGTGAAGATTTTCCCAACAAGGAACTTTATTTTCTAAAACACACCACCAGAATAAACGCATTTTGGGGGGGCAATGGAATTTCCAGATCTTCTTCCACCACCATTCAGTCCCTTGATCATAATTCAGTGCACTCAGGTATATATACCCTTCCTTTGGTGTCTACTTCCCACAAGAGGCCCCATTCCATATGAGTGCATCCTCCTCCTCCGTAAGCTTTACCATAGAAAATTTGAGAGCCCCAATATACAAGTTCAATTCAGCCTCTTCCCGGTTCGAGAGTTCAAAATCAGAGGCCGATCGCCAAGACTGAGACCATCGGTGCGCCTGCACAAGGGTAGCAAGTTGATACAGAAAATGTACACCATGCTGCCTGAGGGAATTCACCAATGGTTCCGACAACCTGAAACTTCCATTGCATCCGAGCCACGGAGCTATGCCCACCCGCACACTCCTTCCATTTCCCACCTTCCAGCTCAGGTTATATTCAATAATAGAAAAGGATTTGTTCACAGCTTTCCAAATGATCGATTGACCCTTATGTCCCTTTAGAGGGTTCCTAATCCAGTCCACAACAGTGTTTGGAGCGATATATTTCTCAACCATTACCCTAGTCCATAAGTTCTTCGATTGAATCAGACGCCAGCCCCCTTTTGCTGCCAAAGCACGCGCAAAAAGAAAGATATTTTTAAGACCCCATCCCTTGAGTGATTTTGGCTTGGCGATCTTGTCCCATCTAACCCATGGAGAGACCGAGACATCCTTATGACCGCTCCACAGTAATTGTAGGCAAACCTTTCAAGCTTTCTCCAATATACCCAGGGGGATCCATGACAGTGACATCCAATATACAAGAATAGCTTGCAGCACCGATTTGACCAGTATGAGGCATCCAGCTCTTGAAAGCCAATGGTGGCTCCAAGTATGTAGACACTTCTCCAATTTTTCAATCAGCCACAACCAATCCTTCTTCAGATACTTATTGGGTTTCAACATAAAACCCAGATATTTAAGACCCTCATCCAAAGTGGCTTGATTATAAGGGAAATATGTAGTATCATGTCTAACTTCCTCATCTTCCATACCATGAGTCGTCAAAGTAGACTTCCCAACATTAATTTCCATGCCTGTCGCGGAGGAAAAAAGACCCAGAATCTCTGAAATTGTATCAATGTCATGAGCACTCCTTGAGCAAAAAATAAGCACATCATCCACAAGCAGAAGGTGTGTGATCTGCAGCTGTTGAGCAACAACTATTCCGTTCAGTTGTCCCTCACTATGAGCTTTCTTTAGAAGGTGACTAAAGCCTTCAGTCACTAGCAGGAAGAGTAGTGGAGACAAGGGGCAGCCCTGCCTTAGTCCTCTCTCCGCATGAAAGAAGGGAGAAGCAGCCCCATTGATCATTACAGAGAAAGATACAATAGTAGTACAGCTCATGATCCACCTGACAAAAGCAAACCCAAAGCCAAGATGAATTAGTAACATATGAATATATAACCAGCTTACCTTATCATATGCTTTGGAGAGATCAATCTTTAGTATTGCCCCCTTGATTTTGCGAGTCTTCATACTGTGAAGTCCTTCCTGCGCCAACCCAATAGCCTCATGAATTTGTCTTCCTTTTAGGAACCCAAATTGTTCACCAGAAATATGTTCAGACAATAAGTCCTTCAATCTCCGGGCTATAACCTTAGAAATCACTTTGTATATACAATTGCATAGTGAAAGTGGTCTAAATTCATGTAGAGACTTTGGGTTGTCCAACTTGGGGATAAGTGCAATAAATGTCGAATTGAAGCAGGCTGGGATCCTACCAGACAGTTGAGTATCTTCCACCACCTTAAGTAGGTC
Organism: Pseudotsuga menziesii; assembly: GCA_001517045.1. NCBI lineage: Eukaryota > Viridiplantae > Streptophyta > Pinopsida > Pinales > Pinaceae > Pseudotsuga > Pseudotsuga menziesii. The sequence goes on from LPNX010319741.1 coordinate 402,638, forward strand.
AGCCCCCAGGACATCATATAGGTCAATAAAGAATTTAATGGTCCATCCATCAGGACCAGGACTCTTATCCTTCTGGAAACTCTGGAGAGCCACTTTAAGTTCTTCTTCAGAGACCTCTACCATTAAGGAAAGGTTTTCCTCCTCCCTTACGAAACCAGGAAAAACTTGAGCAATACGCATGATCTCTGCAATGTTTGCCCCAGCCAAAGCCTTAAATAAATCCTGAAAGTGTTCAACCCCAGTCTCAGCCAATTCCTCAAAAGATTCACGCCTTCTTCCTCTGTCATCCACCAGGCTCCAAATGGTATTCAAAGCTTTCCCGCCTTTAGCATAAGCATGAAAACTTTAGTGTTTTCATCCCCACAAGCCAACCAAAGAGCCCTGCTCTTTAATCTCCAACTCTCCTCCTTATCCAGCAGCAAAGTGTTCCTACGGCCTTGCAAGCCAACCAAGGTGTCCTTTGTCTCCTGATTCAGCAGACCCCCTCCTCCCATGTCCATCATGTCAACAATTGCCAATTCAATCTGCCTCAGCTCATTGTCGTCTCTTCTCCTTTTTTCCATCGCCCAGTTCTTAATGAGCCTCTTCATCCTGACAATATTCTCCGCAAACTGAAAAGCTGCAGACAATCTATTATTCGGAGAATAAGAGGCCCAGTTTGATAGAATCAACTGTCGAAAGGATTCATCCTTCAACCAAGTCTTGTTGAATTTGAGAGGGCTGGGTGGTTTAACTGGCCCAATCCGATATTCTAGAAAAATGGGCAAATGATTAGAACAACCCACCCACTGCTTCATAAAATGTTGCCGGTCCAACATCTTCTCACTAACCAGAAAATGATCAAGACGCTTAGCCACATGACCATCCCCACACCTATTGTTTTTCCAAGTCGGCTTAAGTTTGACTGGTTCAATGTCCAACCAGCTCCTCTCCATGAGCTTCTGAGTGAAGTATTCAGATAGTATGTCCAAGCAAGCAAAAGGCCCCCATACCTCAGCCTGTCCCAAAGATAAATTGAGGTCCCCTCCAATAACAACCAAATCATCACAAAACAAATCCAATTGGAATATTTTATCCCAGAAGGGTATGCGATTAATATAAGGACCACAAATGTTGAAGACATCCACATGGTCCCCATGATCCAGTCGTTGTACTGTCATACCCAAAACCGAATCCATACCCCAAATATTCAGAGCTCTCACAACACGGGTATCCCAACCCATAACAAGACCCCCCGAGCAACCCCGCACATCCAAGGTCACAAAAGTCCATCCAAAAAACCAACTTTCCAACTTCTCCTTGATCACATCACCACCACCAAGAGCTTCCTGTAACAACAAAATATTCGGATGTTCTACATCGACCACCTGCTGCAATGCAGGTCTTTTAAGGGGACCTGCCAGACCTCAACAATTGAAGGACATGATCTTCATCGACGACCCTTTTTCTGGGCCTGCACAGCTCTAAGTGCCCGTTCGATAGAAAGTTGTTTCCCCTCGGTCATATCCCTCTGTGCCCTTGATTGTGCTTTTGCCAGGAAGGATTTTCGTCCCCTCCCCCAAGACACAGGAGGTGTATCCATTCCCAAACCCCCATGAGGAACCTTTTTCGCCAACCTAAGAAAATATCCAGAATCAGCAGGAGCGGTTTGGGTAGAAGACCCTACCCCATCATTAGCAGAGACCAAGGGTAACCTCCTCAATAATTGCAGCATTATAAGGGGTGGAGACCACAATAGGGAGTGGTGAGATAGCCAGATTCTTTAATCCCACCCCATCCAGTCAATCCCAGAGACATGAAAAATATTAGCAAAAACATTAAAAGACGGAGAAGGGGCAATAGTAGCGATACCCGGTGGAGTCCTCCCCAAATCTGGATGTTCTTCGATAATCGCCCCTGCAGTCTCAGCCTCCGAGATTATATAATCTTCCACCATAGTATGAACGGCCTCCACATCCGTGTGCATCTCTTCAGCTTCAGACGAAGAGGGACCCAAAGTAGGCGAGGACACCCCATGGCTCGAACAAGTCCCACGAGAACCCTGTTGATTGCCACGACCGTTGATCGTGCACACCCCAAGGCTGCAATCCATCGTGAGGTGTCCATAAGCATGACACCTTCGGCATCGAAAGGGGATATTTTCATAATCTAACCGCTGCTTGAAGAATGTATTACCCCAGGAAAGATGAATTTCTTCATACAAGCCATCCCTCACATTAATATTGACAAGAATCCGGGCCACCCTGCGCAATTTCATAATTTTGTATGACAAATCCACCTCCAGGAATGTCCCCAGGATGTTGCTGATACAGGTGAAATGTTCCTCCGACCAATACTGCCTCGGCAAACCTGGAAGCCGAACCCAAATCGACACTTCATCCACCCTTTCGCGTGAGGCATCAAAAGTCGGGGTCCATGATTTAAGCAAGACAGGACATTGTTCAATAGTCCAGTTTTGCTTTAAGATCCAGCTCACATGCTCTTGCTATGTGAAATTAAGAGCGAACTAGCCCCTAGTCAGGCCTTCCAGCTCTGGAATCACCCCCAAATGTTCAGTCCATGAAGCTTTTAACCAACTCTCAATCGCCGGAATAGAAACATTCTTGCCAATAATCTTCCCAACCACTGTCAATGAATCCATTTGCACGATTTGTGACCACCGGATGTCCTCCCCCAGTGCATACGAGCAAGTCACCTGCCGCTTCTTAACAAATGCCTTATGGCGCCTGTTATTTCCACGCTCCTCAGCCGTAGCCCCTAGCGGTTCAGAGCCACCCCCATATGCTCTTATGCCGGGAAAATTGCCTTCTTGAACATGAACCTCATTTCCCCCCACGACCACCTCCAGCACAGTGCCGTGAAAACCCTGTCCAATATCCTCCTCTGTGCCATTCATGCACGACCAAACCCTCAGCACCAAAAACCTCAGATATCAATGCCTCCACCGCTTCAGCAGAACCAGGAATGACATTGCCCAAGGAAAGTATAACATCCGCAGAAGGGTTTCTAGTCAAAGCACCCGCTTCCTCATGCACCATAAGCACAACAGGTTCCCCGGGAGCAGATGTGAAGTCAGTGAAAAAATTGGATGGTGAGAAACCCCCCCCAGATCCGACTACAGAGAAGCAGGGAGAAAACCGCCATCCCAACAGTTTTGTGTTCCCAAGGCACCCAGCCCTAAACCGCCCGAGGAGAATTGAAAAATACCTTCCGGCACCGAATCCGCCGTGTAGTCCACCTCGTCCTCCGACCCCATAATGAACAACAGGAAAAACCCTTCACCGGATAATGGTAACAGTAAAAAGTGGAAAATTTGCCTCCTTGCCCCAGGTTGAAGCTCGATCTCCCACTCCCAGTCAACGATTAAGCACCCACGATGGACAAAACCCTCAGAACACCGCCACCGACATTAGGTAAAGGAAAAGTTATCAAGGTTAACAAAGATGAAAACCCCACCGGCAGCCAAAGTATTCCAAAACCCCCATCAGAAATCGGGAGGCTAAAAGCGGTACAGTAGCCGTAACCGTCATCTGAGGCTGACAGCCCTCCAGAACACTGACAAGGAGAGGGTCAGCACTTAGGCCGAGGCCCGACCGAGCAACCCTGCCGCCTCAACATCGCCTCTGCCCGATCCCTATCCCCAATTCATATCTCACTATTTATTATTGAGTTTCCATGATTAATTATCATATTTATATATAACATTTTGTAAAAAATCCATAAATTTTTTATACCAATATTAAAAAAATAAAGAAACTACAAAGTTATAATATCAATTATTTCCAAAACCCCCATCAGAAATCAGGAGGCTAAAAGCGGTACAGTAGCTGTAACCGTCATCTAAGGCTGATAGCCCTCCAGAACACTAACCAGGAGAGGGTCAGCACTCAGGCCGAGGCCTGGTTGAGCAACCCTGCCGCCTCAACATCGCCTCTTCCCGATCCTCGTCCCCAATTCATATCTCACTATTTATTATTAAGTTTCCATGATTAATTATCATATTTATATATAACATTTTGTAAAAAATCCATAAAATTTTTATACCAATATTAAAAAAATAAAGAAACTACAAAGTTATAATACCAATTATTTAAAAAAATAAAGAAACTACAAAGTTATAATATCAATTATTTCAAAGTACACATGACATCTCATTATTTATTATCATATACACGTTTATATAATATTTTTAGTATTTTATTGCACTCATTATTATTTTCAAAGTACACATGGCATCTTATTATACTTGCCTCCGGCTGGTATATTGTAATCGTTCGATTTCAAACCGCGTTGACTTTGGGTATTAGCTGGTGCATATCGGTGCATATTTAAAAGATTAAAATCTCTATTCCAAAGTTTAACTTTGTAACATGAAAATAGCAATTTTTAAATTTATTAAAATTGTATTTATTTGTGTTGCTATTGGTTAAGCAGGGATGATGTCATCCTCGAAGTTTGCTATCTGGATTTGGGTCGACACCTGTTAACAATGACATCATATGTAACTTTTCACCTACCCGCCTTCTTCTTGTCCCCGCCTTCTTCTTGTCTCCGGGGGCTCAACGGAATTTCGAAATATGCATCGGACTTTGGATCTATCATTCCTCGCTATGATCTGGACCGTTGATTACTGGACTTTGCAACCTCCGCTTTCATCTTGGTCGTTAAAGCTGAGTTTGTTGAGAAAGGTCCTTCAGTAGTTTAGTTTTATTGATCCTACAGTTTAATTCAGACTCGGAAGCAGGTTCCTTTATAATGTCATTTACACCTTTAATCTGTTTATGGATAAAAAGTAGATCCGATCCATTGCAGTTTTGTATGAAGACAATGTCCATGAAATTTAAGAATGCAATGGTCCTCAGCTTATAGGGCAGTCTAAAGACCTTTCTGGATAGTTAGCTGAAGAATGTAAACATGAAAGAGTCTTTGTCAAAAGTACTTGTAGGGATGGCTCGCTTTGAAGAAGCATCAGAGATTCGAAGGTTTCTTCTTTGAATGCTATGAGTATCTACTATATGTAATTCATTTCAACTCGAACAAAATTACAATTTTTTTCTGAACAAAAAAGTCATATCAGACAAAAGTGATCGGAATGAGGATCAAAGTCATGCGACGTGGTTATCAACAAGCCTGGACCACCGACAATTAAAACAAGAATATACAAAAGATGAAAAAGA
>LPNX010319754.1:0-19532 GCA_001517045.1 Pseudotsuga menziesii
ACATGAACCGGTGACAAGAAAATTGGAGTGGACTTCACACGGTAAAACGGTATCAATAATAATTTTTCAATTTTTTATTAATCTGCGAGGTTTCTATTAAAAACACAGCGCGCATGGTTTTCTTCAGCCAATGGTAATAATAAACCAAAATGCCGGGGGCTAGTGGCTAAGACGGTTTTCTCACCACTCATGTAAACTTATTGCGTTCAGGAGGTACTAGAATCGATGACGGGTAAGAAAAGTAGTTCGACGCGGATTTGACTGGATGCAATTTTATAAATCGGTAGATAATGACGTGCCAAATCTAGACTTCCGGTCACATACTGCTTTAAAACGAAAAAACGTTTTGGAGAACGTCAATTTCCAGGCCTGATTGCAACTTTCTTTTCTTGGACAATTTTTAATCTTCAACTGAATCTCTTCCTCTCATGCAAGATCTTCCATAAATATTCAGGAGTTGACAAATCCCTATTCTCTTCTCGTCGTACGTAGCGAAATTTAATTATACCACTAGAAGTCTTTAACCCTCAAGAACAACATAAATAACTAATTAAGAGACAAATGGTCGAGTCATAGAATCTTCTCACAATCTCGGTAACAAAAATCAAAAGAACATTAAAAAATTCAACACTTGCAAACAACCTTTATTTAAAGAAGGTTTATAATTTAGATTCGACTGTGTCTTAATTTGTATTTCTCTAAACTATCCTCAGAATCTATACCTATCAATCCAAATTATCTTGCATATACACACGAGAGGAAGGAAACAAGCTAACATATCGACATCAAGAATAACCAAATCAAATTCACCATGCATATATGCACAAGAAACGAAGGCAACCTCCGTTACTGAGCATATGCAGAACATTTTTAACCAAATTATATTTTATTTGTGATATGTGAAGCAGTTGCATGGCATCATCCTAGAGTCTGTGCTACATCCCTTTTGAATCCTTCCAAATTCCCTCATCATCTTGCAGTATTGTTACATCCTTTCCGAATCCTTTTGAACTCTCTCGTAGAACGGTCACGCTCAGTTAGACCCCACTGTCTACAATCAACAAAAAAGCTAACAAACAATTAATTACAACGTAGCGTTTAAGACCCTCATTCACATTTAAAATCAAACAATATGCACGCCGTCAACAGTAAATGTATGCATGAGAGTTTATGGCGCGACGGAGACCTTCGACTATACATAACACATTTTTCCGCAAAGGCTAAAAATGTATAAACGTTAATTGTAGACTGAAACTGAAATTTATCCATATTTCTATGTTCAATCTTTAGGCAGAGTTTAAGTTGTGAAAAATAACAATTTCCTTACTTCTAACTATATTTCCTTCAAAAGACACGCAAGCTTTTACCGAAACATACCTCTACCTGCAAAACACTCCAAAGCGAGGTTGTTCGTCACTGAAGAATTGCTAACTTTTTATCAAAATATCCTCAAAACCTTTGCCCATACCTAATTTTAAAAACTATGTAATTCATTTCCAATCCGTAATTTTGGAAAACTATGTAATTAATTTGGAACATACCGTTACTAAAAATGGAAGTCAAGTTTATCCATTTCACTTTGTATTTCGGAAGTCAAGTTTATCCACTTTATGTATTTTTTGAGTTTGACGCACCAAAAACCAAGTAACAATGAAGAAAAGAAAAATAAACAATGGCTGCAAGTATATGATCGTCACTCGACATGTAATAAATATATTGAAAATAAAAAATTGTACTCATTTATGGCAAAAGCTATCCATTGAGCTGCAGAGCATTTAATGCTGCTGCAACAGGTTTGATGACCGTTGAATCTTAAGCTGCTCGAGATTCAACGGTCATCAAGCCTGCTGAGGAAGCATTAAATGCTCTGCAGCTCAATGGATAGCTCTTGCCCTCATGTATTGAATATCTTGTACTCATTTTGAAAATAAAAAATTGTAAAAAATTGTACTCATTTTGAATCTCTTGTACTCTTTCTCATCATTTTTCAAAACAAAGAACAATGATAAAAAAAAATATAAAGTTTGCAGAGTACAGCATGTTCATGTTTAGAGATGTCTTTTAATATTCGTTCTTAAAATACCATATAAGTTTTTAAGTTTTTTATAAATTGAAAAAAAAATTATGATAAAAATATGCAATGTTGGGTGGATCATAAGATATTAGGAATATGGTCCATATCCATTATAACATTCTCCTCCAGATTAGCTTTAAAAAACACACAAAATCTTTTATAAAAAAAATGCCACGTAGTCTATATAAATGATTACCTATAATGTTTAATTAAATAAAATGATGACCAAGTATTATCACATAATAGTCATTACAATGTCCAAACTGTGTATTATTCGAAAGGAGCCTTAGTTGCAGTGCGCAGCTAAATCCTAAATTTCGACATAAACCTATTATGAATTTATTAAACAAACAATTATTTTCACGAATAAACTTAGGAACAAATGTAAAAGTGGAGAACGAAGTCTCACAAAGATGCAGATTAACAATGACTTAAAAATATATAAAAGATTGACAAAACTCTTATTAATATCTAGAGTGATAAATGATTAAAATGAATAATAATATTTTAACAAAGAAAAAAGTTTAAAAATATTTTTAAATAAAAAGATGAACAAACTTAAAGACTAAACTAAACATCATACATTATATTATAAAATGGCCTTTCAATAAATATATATATTACTCTAAAAAAATTAATTAATGTTTAAAAAAAAGTTTACTTACAATACACTACGAAGAACAAAATCATATCTATACACAAGATGCTGCATTGCAACATATACATTTCTTAAAAACATTACAAATCTTCAAAAAGACAAATAAAGTTTGCATCTTAATATTATCAAAATTATAAAAAGACAAATAAAGTTTGCATCTTAATATTATCAAAATTATAGGAAAGTATCATATATGCTCAAAACTATAAATAAAATTCACATCATAAAATGATCAAAATAATAAAAAAGTATGCAAATATGAAAGGCCCTTCCATAAAAAAAACTAAAGCAATTTCACAATCTTTAGAACACGAACTTCACAATCTTTATACAACCACTTTAAATCAGGATTAAAATAGATCTGTTACTGTTACATCACTGCATTTGATAATGAAGAGCACAAACTCATTCACCGACTTTAAACCACACTGTATTCACAATGAAGAAACAATCTCTTTACCAGAACAAAATACAACCAAATACATTTTCACGCTTACCAAAAGAAAATACAACCAAATACATTTTCATGTAAACTCAGAGTTTACAGAAAGGCAATCACAATGAAGAAAGAAATACAACCAAATACATTTTCACGTAAACTCACAGTTTACAGAAAGGCATTCACAATGATGAAACGGTCTCTTTAGGAAAATAAAATACAACCAAATACATTTTGACGTAAACTCACAGTTTATAGTTTCCTTTGTAGATATAGAAATTGACATTACATGAATCAAGTTCAAGTTGCCGGATAGCCAAATATTTCTTTTGTGAAAGTTCTCAGATCCTAAAAGTCTTGTCCTAAGACGTAGGGCAGATAATGTTTGCACACTTCATACGGCAGATAATATGGAGGGGTAGTAGCCATAACAACAACAAAAAAGGCAATGGCCTGACATAGTAATAACACAGAAAACACTGAAAATAAATTACAATATTCTAGTTCTAGCTCTAGGGGTTACATATACAGACGTCAAGATTATCTGGTTTACCTAAATATGCAAATAAGTAAATATGTAGATAGTTAAATAAAGAAAAATATATTAACTAGCACAGCCACAAGTAAAGTGGCTGGTTAATATTGATAGGCACAATCATCATTACAATATTCTAGTTTTAGCTCTAGGGTTGACAGTTGCTACACAGAAGTCAAGATTATCTGGTATACCTAAATATGCAGATAGGTAAAGAAAGAAAAATATATTAACTAGTACAGTCACAAGAAAAGTGGCCGGTGAATATTGATAGGCACGATCACCACTTAGTTTTATGAAGATAGCTGATTGTTAAACAAAAACTACAAAAACTGATATGAAAAAACAAAGACAAATTGTTATCTGTTTCTTTAACCACCATTTAACTTAAGCTTATTTAAATATTAATCAAAATGTCGTTTATTTAATTCTTAATCAAAATGCATTTAAACATAACAAAATACCACGACTCTAAAATGAATGTTGCTGTACAGTTGTTACACTTGAGTTAATCTTCAATTGTTACACTCAATAGTTAATCATTATTCAAACAAATCCAAAATCTAAAATAATATATAAATACCTCCAACCATATATATTACTATCTCAGTTAATGGAAGGTTTCACTTTATCAATTGCTCAATTCTGCTTTGGAGGACAGCGCTATCAAAAGAGAAAAAACCTGAGAGCTGCACCGTTAGGAAATAAAATGGTTAAAGTACTTGCAGAAAAGAAATTTCAAATAAGCATAGTAGATTCAAGCATTCCATATGTTAGTAAGAGAATACCTTCGCGTAAATGCTATGAAATACCCTATCATTTATAGCAAAGAGCGTAGCACTCACAACTTCAACTCCGGCTTCTTCGAGCACTAATAGAAGACTAGAGAAGTCAATCTGATTGCTAAGAGTATTTGCAGTGACTTGAATGCCTGAACCAACTTTGCTAACCCTAACTGTCGGCAATGTCTCCGGTACATGCGACGGGCTGCAAGTCTGGGAAGCTGGCAGGTTTTCATAAACACGAGAACTATTGGAAAATGTTTTAACAGTGCCCGAGAGGCTCAGTTCACCTCGTTTCTTCTGGACCTCTATTAGCGTATTTTCTAAATGATGAATATATTTAATGGATTCCAGCAGCTGGTCCGACATTGCGTGTCTTGTCTACAAAAATGGCAAACACGGGTGAAACCCTTGGTTCATTCCTTTTGCTTTTTATAGTTTTATTCATATGATTGAGATAAAGAAAACCCTAACCTTGTGATATTCTTCGGGAAGTAGCGATATCAGCGTTGAACAAAGCGTTTTCATCGTATCCCGCCTCTGTCTTTCCACCAGTTTGTGAACATGACCATTCTCGGTACACAAGCTCTTGGCCATGTGATCATGGCCTCCTTCTCTTCCTGCTTTCTTCTTCCTGCAGCGGGAATTTAACAAAGAATCTGCCTGGAGTGAGTTAAAGGTCAGAGTTTGAGCCTGGTCGCCAACGTTAGCTACGATTTTCTGCGAACATTGCTTGACAGCCCATGAAGAATCATCGTCGACGGTCTGATCAAGCTGCATCACCGGCCCTGAAGAAGCTGTTCCGAGTAGGCCGTAATCATGTGGCCTTTTGGTGGAAAACGCATCAAATACTTTTGCTGCAGTGGCATCAACATCAATATCATTTCCGGACTCGCCAAATTTTACTGATTTGATCGCCGTTCGAATTTGAATACCTTCACTAGTATCCATATTACCATGATAATGGGGAAGAGACGCTGTTGCCTGAGAAGATGAAGACGGCTCGGATGGATCTCGATAGCTTCTTCTCCACAAATCTTCCATTCTCAATTGTCCTCCGTCTTCGCCGACAAATGGGGGGTGTTATGACCAATTACTAAATGCTAATTGAGAGCCCCCAATTCTCTAATCTAGCCAGGTGCTTCTCAATAAGGGCGCCGGCAGCGCTTTTTCGTCGAGGGAAAGGTAAAGTAGAAGTATTGCTGGTAACCTCTTATGGCTTTAAAAACTGCAAGTCTTTTTTATACAATCGGATGGGAAACCGGAAAGACAAGACGGAATTGTCAAACTATTAACCGAAAATGGATAGCAAAAATAATCACATCCACATGCATTAACCCTACCGAATTAGTACATGCATTAACCCTACCTAATTAGTACAGCAATGCTGAGCAGCACGCTTTTTTTAATTGAAATGAAAGAATGATTAGACTTATAATAATCATGCTTCTTTTCTACCGATATATTCGTGTTTCCCACCGGCCACTCGAGCTTGTTTTCCACAAAAATTCTAGACTTTTTCCGTCCGTAATTATCGCGAAGCAAAAATTCTAGCGTTTTTCCTCCAGCAGTTGTGATTAGTATAATAAACTAGCTGATCTTTCATATGCTTACACTAATTAGAACGGTTTGAACTCATAAGTTAAATATACTTTTAAAAAATAGTAAATGCAATAAAACTATATTATAGTAATTTACTATAAAAATTAAGAAATGGAGTATTAACTAGAATGCTTTGAACTTATCCCTTGAATATATTCTTTAAATGACTAACTTTAATAAAATTATTTTTCACATTCAATTCCTCTTTACAAGCAAGTCTTTTTCGGGGAAGATATAGATTTTGGAATTAAGCTTCTAGCTAATGGAAAAGCTAAAGACATTAAAAAGAAGCAATTAGAAATCTTAAAAATAAGAGCACTCATCCTCATCCAATATTTATAATATCTTTAATCTAGCTCTCAAGCATGGCTCCCCTAAGCCTTGGATTAAGAGGGTTATAGTTTTTATTTTTTAAAAGTGGCTCTAATTATCGAACCATTATGATTAGCCCTCTTTTAGGCAAGCTAGATAGTATTCTTTTGATGAAGAAGATTAGCATATGGCTAAAAAATGAAGCAATTAGAGGGTTAAAGGCGAGGGGATCTTTAGAAGACATTAGTCAACCATGCACCATCTTGTTATGGTTAGGATCATAGCAGAGGAGTGTCGTAATGATAAATACAATAATTTTTGTTGTTTCGTGGACTTTAAAAAGACTTTTGATATAATTCCTAGAAAGAACCTAGATGGTATAGATTAGAAGAGTTAAAGGTTTGTTTTAAGTTGAGGGATATGGCTATAAGTTTATATGAGAAAGTCATTTCCAAATTCAAAAGCAGTGAGCGATGGTCACCGGATATTAACTGTAATATTGCAGTTAAGCAAAGGTGCCCCCTCTCCAATACCCTCTTCAGCATTTACATTGATAAGCTATATAAGGTTTTTTAGAAGAAATAGGTTTTGTAGGCATGACCTTAGTAGGAATAGTCATCATGTTATCTCTTTATGTTGATGATATCATTCTTTTGGTAAGATGTGCATATGATATTGAGGAGTAATCAATCATTCTCAAGGATTTATGCATCAATATGAGCATGACCATTAACATCGACAAAAAAATCTTGATTATCAAATTTCATAAAGTTACTTATGACAATAGAAACATAGAGGAAGTAACTCACAAATTTCTAGGAATTGAATTCTATCACAAGCTCAATTGGAACTATAACATAGATAGGAGGATTAATGGAGGATGCAAAGACTACTTTAGTCCTGAAAACAACTATAAATCAAAAAACCTTGTGGTCTAGGAAAAAAAGAAATTTTGCTTTAAAACACTCATCACTCTCGTTATCTTATATGGTTGTGAAGCTTGGGGAATGACGATGCAACATTTCAAAAGAATCTTGGATAAGAATTGAGCAAATACAAAAGTGGTTTATTACTTATAATCTTAAAATTAAGAGCATTACACACTATCTTATCCTCCTATTAGAAGCTAAGTTCTCCCCCATTGAAATAATGTCTATGATTGGATACCTAATGTACATGCACAAATTAATCAATATATGAGACCACCGACTTACTAAAATTTCTCTTAAATCCAACAAAAAAACACCTATGTCTTTATTACAACATGATTTGCCACACCTTACGCATCATGCCTTGATGGCCTTCTCATGTCCCTATGCAGACTCACTATACCCCCTTACTCACTGTAGCCTCGATGCTTTAGTTTCACCCTTAAAAAAACATTTTTGAAGATACACTTAGGTCATCATTTATGCAGCTCATATATATGCAACTTGCACCATTACAACCTACGTACATTAGTTTTTATGCTAAACAAAAAAAAAATGGAAATTTTCTCATCAAGTAACAAATACCTTGATCCTTGGTCTTCTGTATGCCTAGAACTGCTCTGATTCGACCCTTCATTTTCCATTTGAGGGATATATGTTGAGCCACTATGAAGCATTAGAGGAGGATAGACTTTGAGAGAAAGGAAACTATAGAAAAATTTTGCCCCATTGCCATATACTTGAGCCTACATCCTTTTGTCCTCGTTGATAGAACCATTTATGTTCATCCCCCAAGCTCTCCATTATATTTACGAGCTTTCCTTGCTATGGAAGATTGAAGTGGTGGAGGCCTCAGCCGAGGGACTCAGTTTCTTGATTTTGACGATGTGTTGGAAAAGGTTGTCACATTGTATTTCTATTTTTACATTAATAGAAATATGCATTTATTGTACAATTTTCATCTGCAATTGTTTATATTTGTATCCATGGGTATAGTTTCTTTATACATGTTTAAATGGATTATGCTAGTTTGAATGCTAACATTTAATAAATTTTATGCTTGGATATATATTTTTTGTTTAGGGAAAATTGTAGGGATGCGATTTTTATTGTGAGCTCAACGGTTCTCTTCTTTGAACATTCGGTTGAGGTATGGTTTATATCCCTTAGTTGTTAGCTTCTTTAATTTATCTAGCATATTTGAGAATGGATGTTATTATGGTGTCCTCCTGTCTGCTATGGTCCACCCCAAAACTATAGGAATATTTTCTCTATATCAAGCTCAAGTGGAACTATATCATTGAGAGGAGGATTGATGGAGGATGGAAATCCTACTTTGTTCTTGAAAACAACTATAAATCAAAAAACCTTGTGATCTGGGACATAAATAAATTCTTCTTTAAAACTCTCATCACTCCCATTATCTTACCTGGTTGTGAATCTTGGGGATGCAACATTTTTAAAAAATCTTGTAGAATTGAGCAAATAAATAAGTTGTTTATTACTTATAATCTTAAAAGTAATAGCAATGGGAACTATCTTATCCTCCTATTAGAAGTTGGTCTCTCCGCCATTGGAACAATGTCTATGATTGGATACCTAATGTACAGAAATAAATTAAACAATATATGAGACCAATGAATTAATAAAATTTCTCTTAACTCTAACAAAAAACACCTGTTAGCACTCAGAAGTGCACTCTCGGTTGTGGAGGGTGAATCCCAAGGTAACATCAAAATCACTTTAAGAAAGGGAGTTGACCTTTTCCTTTCTAAAGAGGGATCTCTCATAGATTTATATCAGGGCCAAATACATAAACAAAATAAAATTCAGATGTATGGGTGGTTGAAAAAAAGAAAGGATACATTGCGCCATGGAGTCAACACATATAAATGAATAACAGAACATTTTGCAGGTGAAACTCTACAGAGGCAAGGTAGCACTCGGTTACCATCAAAATGATGTTGGTCTGGTGATAAAACAAGAAGGATGACATCCCATCAACACAGAGCATCAAAACGATGAATTATGCATCAACTCTGGTGAGAAAGCTTGGTGAAAACCTAGAACAATAGCGAGAGCATAACAATATGAATTCTGAACTATTATACAGTCATTCTAGATCTGAAAGAAGACATAATGGCAATATAAGCAAGAAGACATAGATAGAGGGAAATAAATAATAGACTATAATTATGAATTGCACATGGATCTCTGTAGCAACGGGCCCACATCCAGCTCTGTCATTTTATTATAGGAAGATCTCAATTTACATAGTCCTGAACCTCATAGGTTCCAAACCTGTCTTCCTATATTGAGGGTATATTTATAGTGTTAACAGGCTTCCGAGACCAACCTCAGAAACCTAAAATTAATTACAAAATATGGGATCAATCTTAAACAACTTATGATCTGGTAGATTCGCCATGATCATTTAAAAAATGGGAAGCATGCTAGGATGCACATGATTGACCAAAATGGAGAAAATCAGACACCTGGAAACCATGCCCACTAGCTGAAAATGATGGCTCGAAGCACCTCCAACAATCTACAACAACCTCCTCCTTCTCTGCATCTTTGACCAGTGGAATCATCGTGCACTGTTGATATTTACCTGCTTAAATCTTGACCGTCCAATGATGTGGCTCTTTAAAATTTTAGAGATCTAAATGGTTGATTTATCTGTGCTAGTGGGATCAATGGAATCCACCATAACCGTAGATATGCTCTTCTTTAAATCTCAACCATCGAAATATTCCAATCTTTAATCCATTTAGCAAATATGGAAAGCCACTTATCTCATGCACATGTTTCCTTCTTCTGCACCGTCGATCTGCGCCATAAAATTTCCCATCCATTGATTTGATATCAAGCTAGGGGATCGTGGAAAGCGAAAATTGAGATCTCTACATTTTACACCCAAATTATTATGTTTTTGACTTTCTCCCTCCATTGTGAACCATCGATCTGGGTGGAAGCGATATGAGCCGTCGAATATTAGACTACAGAAAGCAGAAGTTTAGCTTTCCAAATTCGTAACCCAAGAATTTACCTATTCTGCTTCCTCCTTTCTGCTCCCTCCTTTTTCTTTTTGCATCGTTGATCTATGTAGGACTCATTGTCAGTAGTTAATCGTATGCAAAAAACTTTCAGACCCTCTATCTGGCGAAAAATGGAAAGTAGACTTTCCACTTTTTGTAAAACACGATTCTGACTTTTCCGCTTCTGCATTTCCACTTCTGCCCTTCCATTTCCGCACTTTTTCGCAAAGATGAAAATGAAACTTGAACTTTCATGATGACAAATTTTGATTCTTCCGCTTCCGCCTTCCCGCTTCTGGCATTTTCATTCTGCACCGTCAATCTTGGGAGGGATCCTCCTTTTGCAGCTGCAACCCCTACCCCAATTTTTTTATGATTTTAGGGCCCCTCCTTATATTTTTTAGCTTTAAAACTTTCTTAGACTACTTTTTCTCTTTGAAGATCCTTTCCATGACTTAGTTTCATTTTTCACAAGTTAGAAAAGGCTTTTTTGAGAGGTTAAAACTCAAGTTTTTCACCCGATGTGTCGAATGAACTCATCAAGTATGGCTTACACGTCGGGGAAACTCAGGTTTTCCATCCGATTTTTTCCTATTCTTCATTGAGTCTCGAAAACATTTTTTGATTTTTTCGATACGTCGAAAAATCTCGGTCTTTGGATCCGATATCACCGATAAGATGATCATTTTCCTTCCAATAGTTTTGATCGAGGCCTTTGCGAAGGTTGTTGAGAGATATTGCTAATTGGCCTCGATGTTATCAGGTAAACTCGGAGAGTTGAGGCAATTTGAATGGGGGAATTATTTTTGTATCCGACAGCCTCTTGTCAATAAATTTCAGTTCGTTTTCCCACGGGCCTTTTCTGCGAAATATTGTGTCAATAGCATCAGCATAGCTCAAGACTTTGTGCCAATAAGCTTGGCAGGATTGATCATTGGCCACCGATGAGACTTTCATGTTTTTTTTCGATAAATTTTTGTGCAAGTTTTTAATGAGTCTCCACGATAGTGTCGAAAGAACTCCATTGTTGGAGCTGACGCTGTCGCGGCTAGTCTTGTCTTTCCTCACCAATCAAGGTTTTGGGTATTTTTCTGATAGGATTATTGTTGGCAAGAGTTGTTGAGTGCCACTCGTTAATGTCGAAAATACTTCATGGGTTTATTCGACACTCTCGCGGGCTCCTTAGTTTCCTTGTCGATTCAAAAGGTTGCCGATAAGGCTTGTAGCTTAGGTGCCAAGTGACGTTTTTCACCAGCGGCAATTTAATCACCCAGCGACCGCATTAATGAATCCTTCCACATTTTTCCCATATAAACCTTGGGATTTTTATGGATTATTACCATTTCCCGTTGGGAGAACTCTAAACTATCGATTGCCACCTAGAGTTTGCACTGACTGTAAGTTATTTTTTATCACCAATTTTCAAGCCACTATTTGTCAGGTAGGCTCTGAACTTCATCTTGATCGCATTTTGTTAAAATGTTTTGGTGAAACGGTGGTTTAGGGGCTTTTGCATGTATGGGATTAGGGTTTTACCCAGGCCATATTGTTTTCAAGTATTTCCCGACCCCGTAAGGTTTCATTTCATTTTTATTTGGGCTCACTGAACTTTGGAGGTTTTTCCCCAAGTGGAGACGTGCCAAAACCCTTGGAATTCTTGTTTTTATATTGCTAGCATGGTTGTAGGGGGGTTTCTCACCTTATCTTCTCCACCCATCTTCGCCACTCGGGCCATGGATGTTGGTGTGTCAGAATTTTTCATTGGTGAGGGTTTGGCCATTCGAGCACTTCACCAACTGCACCTCCGCTAGCTCGTATTGATGTGCATCGAGAGGGGAGGGTACCATCGTTAGTCAGTGTAGGGTTTTTAAGAGGCTTCCCCAGTTTGATTAAGTATAGGGTTCAAGATGGCCCTTGTTTTCAAAGTCACTAAGTCGTCGTCAAGGTTTTCATTTGCTTATGGGAAATGAATTCCTAGGGTGTTCATGTTTGAAGCAGCGTGTGCAGTTTAAGCCTGTAATAAAACCCAATTAGGAATTGTGAAGAACGGTCTTGACAAAAAGCACTAGATGATTGATTTTCATAATCAAAGGTCTTAACCCCATGGAAACATATAGATATTACATTTGAGCTAATCCAGTTTTTGACCTGGTATTCGCCTTCTAATATTTAGAGTAGCTGGATAACCTTTATTTTATGTCACAGGGCCATTTAAGATGTTCAAAGATGAGTCGATAAATAAAATTTTATTCCTCTCCATCATATTCAATACTATACAATCTTATATATATTTTTTTATCCAGGTTTTATTCATCTTAATAACAGTTGTTCATCTCAGTGTATGTTATTGATGATGCATGCATGTGTTTGATCACAATAACTCTAAGATGTGTCTTGGCATGTTTATATTTCAGCCTCAATCCTCACACAAAACCATGCCGAAGAAAGGAAAAAGCAAGGCTAAGGTCATAAGAGAGGACTCAGACCTAGAGATGTTAACTAAAATTGAAATTATTTACTAGGATACGAAATCCATCATAGCAGTTGAACTAGCATTTAAATAGGGAAAGTTTTATCAAATGATCATAGACCAAACCATTCTAGATGGAGGATTAGAGGACATACCATTGTATGTAAACATAAGAAGATCTGCTATCACAAAAGTAGCTACACACCCTAAGATTTTCCCTTGTGCCAAGGTGATCAGCCAGATCCTATCTCGGGTAGATGCAGCTACTATGATCATGTCAAAAGAGGAAAACAAATTTTTTCTTCCTTCAACCCTGCATACATTGCCAAATCCTGCAAGCTACCAGCACCCCATATTCATATGACAGATAAATGGGTAGGGGATATGGATTTTGATGTGGTTGATTGTGCTAAGCGAATGATGATATCTAGGAAGCAGGTTCACTAGAAAGCCTCAGGAGAATACAAGACTTCCAATTTGTGTACCCCGTACCGACTAATAGCCCTGATGCTAAATCAGATCTTCGAATGGGAAAACGGGAGGTTCTATAAGATGAGCTAGATTTCGCTGATATATTATGTAGCCATGCAAAGAACTATCTTCAACTAGGTCGACATCATGGTAGATAGTGTATCATCACGAATAGTTGCAAAATTAAGAGGTTTGACGCAAAGGAAATCTAAATTCTACAAGAGCTCCTTTTTAATTGAGTGTATATTATGTATGCTCCCATTCCCAAAGCTAATTTGTAATTGGGATCCTGCTAGGACTCCTGTGTACTCCGCATATCAGATCTTCTGGGCACACAAATATTTGAGTTTTTACAAGACCATCTGTGAAGATTTTCTGCTACCATTGTATGACCTGATTTTTCTAAAAGAATGCAATTGCATGTCCGAAGGAGCACTAGATATGGTAAGTCAATATGGAGATTACTATTTCTCCAAGGAAGGTTTATATTTGAGGATGTATGGAGGATCCCGAGCTCCTTCACTACTACCAAGATACACTAGGTATTATGTCATCCACAAGGTGGTAAGATAGTTGTACATAGATGGTTTCGGGAACTTCCTATTTGATACGAATAAAGTTGTCTACCACCGATACCATTTTGAATTTGTAGTTATAAGTTTACTAAGGTGAATAGTTCCCCTAACTTTGTAAGAGAACTAGAAAATTTTCGTTTTGGGGAGAAAAGTTTCCATAGAAACAAGTCTTGGGAAAAAGTTTCACAATATTGTGCATCTATAGGGGTACATTTTGAATACTCCCATTATTTTGATAATGAGGAGGAGGTATACCGAAATGCATGTAACATGACCTCTCTGAACTAACGGTTCAGGAAGAAAATCATGACTTCGGGAGGAAAAGGAAGCATCAGTAGCACCTCTGTATATCGGAAACAAAAAGAAGAAGCTGCCAAGAAGAAGGAAGAGGAGGATCAAAGGTTAGTTGAAGGAGAAGAGAAATTATTAGCTGAGGAGACCCAAAGGAAAAACGAAGAAGAAGAAGAAAAGAAAAAATAAGAAGAACAAAGGAAAAATGAATCACAAGAAAGAATGCAAAAGAAATTAGCTGACTGAGCAAGAGAGGAGGTAGAAAAGGCAGCTGAAGAATTGAAGAAGAAAGAGCAGGAACACCAAGATAGGGAGAATTTAGAACAAAATACTGCCCAAGACAATCTAACAGATCCTCCTTCTACATCGTGAGACATGATGAGAGGAGGTCGCCTCCCTTTGGAAAAATTACGGTCACTTCCCTTTACTCCATCCAAGAAACATGCAGTTGCATGCATGGATAAGGTAGTCTTCGACCCTAAATGGAAAACCATTGTTCAGAGGTCTGCAAAGAAGTTAAAGGTGGGTACACAACCTGATGTAATCATTATTACTAAAGAGTTTTCATGAAAGGTATCGATGAAGATCCACAACTAATGGTCTCGATCAGTGTCGCAGTTGCTCAAGAAAATTCCTATAATGTTGAAAGATTGAAAGAAATGGTAGATCAATACAAGGAAAAAATGGTAAGAATGAAGGATACTTTGATGAAAGAAAGAGGAGAAGGCCGAGAGATAAAGACGAAACATGAGTCTACTCTTTCATAGGTCGAAAGACTCCAGGAGGCCTACCATGTTTTAGAATCAGAAAAGGAGGCCTTCGTGCTTTCAAATGCCATCACCGAGGGAGAGAAGAAGGATCTTGAAAGCAACATTTTGGAGTTGGAAGTGCAGAAATCTGTAGTTAGAAAGCAAGTGGAGGAGATAGAGACATCAAATAGCTCACTAGAGAAACACCTTAAGATGGCTAATGAAAAACATCCCAATATTACTCCTTTCCATGGTCAATCTTGTTTAATGCATACGAAAATACATCAGGTTCAATTAAAAATGGTGGAGGAAGTATTTAAGATTAAGCAAATAGAGGCTAGACTGAAAGAAATAGCAGATAGATCATTGGATTTCACAAAAGAGGTTTTCAAAGGTCGCAGAGCTTGTGCAAATTCAGCTAACTTGGATCAGAGCAAATTCAGTTTTTCCCGAACACATGCCCCAAAAAACAGCAGGAGAACTGAAAACGGAGTTGGCACTCCTAAATTTCAGCAGTAGTAAGATTGAACACGAAATTTGAAAAGATCGTGGAAAAGTGTAAGGAATTTCACAAGAAAATGTGCATGACACATAATAGATGCCAAGCTTCAGTAGCAACCCAGGTTTAGGAATTTCCAGACAGAGAGTAGCATTTGAAGAATCTCCAAGAGAAATTGCAGATAGATGAGCAAGGTATTCAAAATATTGAGAGGATTAATGAGGAAGCAATCAGAAATTGGGTTGTGCAAGCATCTGTTCATAAATATATCTTAGAATATTTGTTAATTCTGACCCCACCAAAGGTGAAAGAGATAGAATCTTAGCTAGCTAAGCATGAAGTAACAACACGATTGTTAGAGCCAGTGGACTATCGAACCATCACTAAAGAAGCTCGTGCATGGAGCAATTTCATTAGGACACCAGCTGGACCCACCTAGGACTTTGTGTTGTTTCCATTTGGCACTCAATGTAATATTTATATTGTATTTTCATTTTCCTATTGTAATACACTAGAAGACAATTTTTTGTAAGTTGAAGCGTCAAGGAAGCCTAAAATGAAACGGTAGCCCAAGAGACATTTTTAAAATGTATTAATAGGGGTAGAATAGAGATTAGAGACGAATTTTTTTAACATATAGATGCTGAAGTTATTTGTATGAGAACTACTTCTTTTATGAAAAAAGCTAACCAAATTTTGCTAGAGGAAGGACTGTATGAGTTTCCAATTGGAGTGTGTGGATTGATAAATGATGAGCTATATATGTTTTAGCCTACTATACAACTATGAGATCGTTCTAAATTGTTTAACTACTTCTGCAATTTATGGATGATTTTACTTTCTATTAGAAATCTTGTACATGTGAATCAGTAATGAATGTCATAATAAAACAAATCTATCTTTGTTTATCTTATCTATTGTAATTAGGTATGTAGAATTTGAACAACTACCTATAGGATTCCATCAGTACCATTACAGTACATTACTCAATTAATTATAATCTTTTCTCCCTTTGGGGATAGGGTAGATTAGATTAGAATAGATTAGGATATGGTAGATTTGCTTAAAAGAAACTAAGGGGTAAGAGTGATAAGATGATAGGTAAGAAACTACGCATTACGAGTTGAGGATCTTACTCACCGGTCACTTGCATTTAGTCTAGGGACTTTCATTTCATCCTAAAATTGAAAATTACATAAATGGTGGACCAAGACGCAACTGGTAAAATATACTTAAAACTTTCTTGTAATTCTACGGTAGCCAGGCCGCTAACCGGATGGATTCCCCATTCCAAATAGTAAATGGTCTAATTGGGGAAGATTATTGGTGAAATCTCTATTTTCGATACCTGGTATTTTTCCAGGCATCAAGACCTCCTGAATCGTCAATCTGGCGGACATAAAAAATTGGAACTTCACCTTTTTTACGATCAAAACTTTTGTCCTTCCACTTTCTGGTACCCACCCTTCTTCTTTATTTATACACGATTGATCTTTGCATGGGCTCGCTGAAGCATCAGATATTCACAGAATACAGAAGGTGGGAATTCAACTTTCTATAACCCATAACTTTGTGTTTCTTCTTTCCACCCTTTAGCTTTGCAGAATCCTCCCGGACTGTTGATCTTCTTCGGAGATAATCTGAACCGTCTTCTCTCGGACTGCGGAGAGCAGAAATCAGGACTTAACTTTTGCAAAAAGTATGAGATCTATTATGAGGCATGGATACATTGAGTGGAATGTTGAATGCCAAATTACCACTGAAGGAACAACTTCCAGAGTTTCCTCCCATCCCAAAGATATACAAAAATTGTTGCATAAGCATCAGAAGGTTTTTGAAGACCTTCCACATGGCAGGCCACCAGACCGTGGCATTGAGCACAGGATTGAGTTGGAAGCTAGTACACTTCCACTCAAAATACACCCTTACAAGCATCCAAAGAGGGTCAAGGATGAAATCGAGACGGCCATCAAGGAGCTCATTGAGTTGGGCCTCATCAAACCAAGGTCCAGTCCTTTTGCTTCTTCGGTCGTTCTGGTGAAGAAGAAGGATGGGACACTCAAGATGTGTATTGATTACCAAGGTTTGAACAAGAAGACAATAAATAACAGGTACCCAATTCCCCGTATTGATGAGTTGATGGATGAGCTACATGGAGCTAAATTTTTCTCCAAAAAAGATCTATGGTCAGGATACCATCAAATCAGAATGAGGCAGGAGGACATATAAAAGATAGCCTTATGTTGTCACTTTGGCCAGTTCGAGTTTCTGGTCATGCCATTTGGCTTGCCTAATGCACCAACAAATTTACAGTGATGCATGAATAATCTATTCAGCAAGCAACTCCGTAAGTATGTCCTTCTGTTTTTTGATGATATCCTGATCTATAGTATGATATGGGAGGAGCATTTGCAGCACTTGGAGGAGGTACTCACTATGCTTGCAAATCTATCATTTTTTTGCCAAAATGTCTAAGTGTGATTTTGGTATGACAGAACTGTTGTATCTAGTCCATGTGATCTACCAAGAAGGGGTTAAGGTAGATCTAGAAAAAATAAAGGCCATATTGGAATGGGCCAGCCCAAGGAACCTCATTGAGTTGAGAGGCTGGATTGGCCTTTGTAACTACTACCACAGATTTGTGAAAGGATACTCCTGATACACTGCACCCTTGACAGACTTGAATAGGAAGGGTGCATTCAGTTGGAGTGAGGAGGCTGAAAAATCCTTTCAAAAAATGAAAGAGATAATGAGTAGTTGTCCAACACTTTCCTTGCCTGAATTTTCTAAACCTTTAGTGCTGGAATGTGATGCCTCTGAGGTAGGCAGTGGGGTTGTCCTCATGCAATATAGGCATGCTATTGCTTTTGAGAGCAAAAAATTGCAGCCACATGAAAGACTCTATTCTATATATGATAAGGAGATGCTGGCCATCATGCGTGGCATGGCCAAATTCAAAAAGTACTTGGTAGGAGGTAAATTCATTGTGAAGACTGATCACAACAGTCTGAGACACGTCCTTATCCAAAAGGAACTCAATGATAGGAAAAAAAATTGACTAAGTAAATCTCAATCTTTTGATTTTGAAATTGAGTATAAAAAAGGAAAAATGAATGTTGTGGCTAAAGCACTCTCCCATAATCCCACATTCTCTTTGTTGCAAATATGTAATGAATGGAAGATCCAGTTGGCTACTGAATACTATGAAGATAAGTTTTATTTTGATGTTTTGTATGGGATGAACCAGAATGAAGAGTACAAATTTCATGATGACCCCATCTATTACAAAAACATAATTTTCTTAGTGCCAAGATCTACTCTAAAGAGGAAGATTTTAGAAGCTACACAAGATGCACCAGTGGCTGGTCACCCTGGTTTTCTGAAGACTTACCGTAAGGTAAGGGATAGATTTACTTGGAAAGGTATTAAAGATGATGTTCTTGTATGTAAAGGAATGTTCTGCATGTCATCAGAATAAAGTTGAGCACTCACACCCTGCTAGAGTCCTCCATCCTCTTCCTATTCCAACTTAGAAAGGGGAAAGTGTATCAATGGACTTTATAACAGGGCTTCCAAAGTCACAAGGGAAAGATAGGATTTTTGTGTTGGTTGATAGACTGACAAAATATGCACATTTATTTGCAGTTTTATCAACTGTTTCAGCTAGTGAGGTGGCTTCCATAAAAACATTTTCAGACTCCATTAACTACCCAAGATTTTAATCAGTGACAGAGATAGTAAATTCACTAGTTCTTTGTGGCGGACATTGTTTGTTCTAGTTAAAACAAATATGAACATGAGTACAAGATATCACCCCCAAACAGATGGGGAAACAGACATTAGAGAGAATTTGAGATAAAAAATGGGCCTCCTAAGAGATGTACTACAAAAATATAAGATATATTAAAATATTAAGAGTTAGGGGTTTTATGGGGCAGATATATATGACAACTCATCTCCTACACTACTTTTTATGCCCAATATAAATAACCATGGTTGATTTACTTTTCTAAATTGACTATAAATAAAATTAATAAAATAACTCTACAATGATGTGACTAAGATTCATTGTAAATTCCTAAAAAATTATTGTCCTTTAGCATTT
>LPNX010319754.1:19814-133309 GCA_001517045.1 Pseudotsuga menziesii
GGGTGAAGCAATGGCTTGAAGGGTACCTCTGTAACTATGTTACAGGACAACAAGGAGCTTGGGAAACTTGGCTCCACTTGGGTGAGTGCTGTTAAAACACCACATTTCATCTTTCTATTAGAATGGATCCCTTTATGGCCTTATATGGGTATGAAACCCCAAATTTTGCCGACTTAACATTTGGGGACTGTAAGGCATAAAAAGCTAAATATTGGTTGTAGGAAAACCAAGACATTTTAAGAGCACTGAAAGACAATCTGTAGATGGGACAGAATCAACAAAATAATTTTGCAAAGAACATAATAAATAGTGTGTTCCAAGTGGGAGACTTAGTGTATTTAAGATTGCAACCTTATAGATAGTCTCTATTGAAGAAGAAAGGAGGAGAAAAACTTCAACCCAAATTTTATGGACCTTACAGGATTAACAAAAAAGTTTTTGAGGTATCCTATGAGTTTGATTTACCAGCAAACAACAAAATCGATAATGTTTTTCATGTTTCTTGTCTGAAGAAGGAACTGGGGTAACATATAGTGGTTTCTGAAGAATTACTACCTCTAGATGATGAAGGCCATTTGGCCTTAGTACAAGAGAAAGTGCTGATGGGTAGAGAAAGGAAATTAAGAAAGAGATCAATCAAGGAATACTTGATACAGTGGAAATAATTGCCCAGTGAGGATGCCACTTGGGAGGGTCAGCAGACATTGTAGGACCCTGCTTTGCTTCTACTTGAAGACAAGCAGATTTGGGAGGGGACAACTATCATGTCCCCTTAATTGTACCATTAAAAGTGTTGACCTTGCTAGAGTTCCTAGGGGCTCAAATTGATATTTACCATTCTACCTAGGAAAAATTTTGTATTTAATTATTTGAGGCATGTATTTAATATTATTTCAGCAATTTTATTTATTTGTAAAAAATAATGATGTGGAAATAACGTTGCCATGTCAGAAGGGCGCAATGGGGAAAGCTAGTCAACTTGACCAAGAAAAATAAGGAAATCCATGACAAAAGCTGATACGAGAATAAAGGGAAGTTTCCCAAAAGAAGCAGGAAAGAAGATAGAAGTAAAAGAAGGAAATTTTTGAAATGGGAGGGCACAATTTCCTCTTAGAGAACTCAAAAAAGCTGTAAGGAGAAAATCAAGAAATTTTTTAAAGGGAAAAAACAGTTTCCTTATGAGCCAAGAAAGCAGAAAGTTGTCATAACATAAAAGAAAAATCTTTGACTAAGGCAGGGTGTTGTTTCTAAATGTGAAGGATGATTTGGACTTGGAAACAATTTTACATGGTCCTACTTTCCTCATTTGCCATGAGGGGGTGCTTATGTGGCTAGGGTTAGGGAAACTTTAGGGTTTACTTGCTCTCACGGGTCACCATTGACCTCCAATTGCTAAACAGGTCATCAAGAATACTATTAAAGGTGAATTCAAGCCCATTTCTTTAGTTTGGTTGTTGATTTTATCTCTTGATGCTTATGAGAGAATTACTTCTGAGTGTTGTGCCTCAGGCTACCGGGAGATGAGCCCCAACCTTCCATTCCCCTCTCCTTCCATCCGCTTCTCTTCCGTTGCAGGCGCGGGGTGCTATATTGTAGATTTTGAAGGATTATTAGATTTATTTTCATCCTCCATCAAGTTCAGCTTGAAATCTAGTGAATCCCATGCTTCACCTATGCTCATAGCCCCTTTGCTGGTCATGATCTAGGCCTCCTGACCCTCATTTTTGGAGCATCATTGTAGTGGTCAGTCCATGATGTAATTCATGCTATGTAATGTCATAATATTCTTCAAATAACATTTATCAGGTCTATATATCTCTTCCCACAGATAATCTTGTCTCAATTTTTTCAATAAGGCCTTTTTTTATCAATGTGTGGGGGCAGGGGTGGGGTAAATGAATAAAAATGAGCACTATAATAAATATGCCATGTTAGGGAAGTGATTAAAGAGTGTTTACATGTTTTTCAATATGATATGCACCTCTATCACATTTCTTATGTTTTACAGAAATTAATTTGAGATGATTTAGTTGCTCCTTTTAGACCCTAGCTAGATTAATAGCCTTTAATAACTAGTTTTGCAAAAGATGGTGTAAAACAAGTTCTGTAAGCTCAAACTAAGACCTGCCTTTTCTGGTGGGTTACTGACAGATTCACCTTCCCATAGCAAGTTCCAAAAACATTTTTGGTTGGTCTCGTGCCACCTTTTGGGATCCTCCTGTACGTAGGGTTTCCCTTTGCCAAAACTACCAAAAAAACCCAATTCACCCAAAACTTCTCAGAATGGTCAAACTATATAGAACCTTTAAATATGTTATATTAATGCTGTAAAAAACCTCTGCAAGTTCCTAGATTCCCCTGGTTGAAACATACCGAACTACCCTCCTTAGTTTCACGGTTTGGCTGCCCAGAAGCGTGGTAGTAGGATTCTGCAGTGCGGATTATGAACCCTAAATGGCACTAGATATAAATGTGATATGGGATATGTAATTCCATGTATGATTTTATTTGGTTTCTGCTCACTTATCACTCCTTTTTCCTACAAAATTACCTAGAAGAATTCCCAAATCTACCTAGTCCGAGAACGTTTTTTGTGAAATAATTTGATTTCATAAATTTTAATTAAAAAAATTGCAGGACGATAATATTCTGATATGTAAATCAGATTGGGGATATTACATTGTATAACATTGAAGTTTTGAAAACTTGATTGAATATTTTGATGATGGAACTTCCAGTGGAGATCAATCTCACATTGAAAGAGAATAAGGAAAGAGGTTGTTATCAGGTTGATAGAAGGATTCATTTGAGTTCCCATGAAACACCAAATGACCATGTAACATTTGAGGCATGGATGGAATCCATACATGAATGAATTTGATCATGCTTATGTTCCATGAGTGTTGAAGGGAATTGGGTAGGAATTCCTTCAATCATGTTTGATATATTCATGATGACATTTTGATTCATGTATCATATTGGTACATAATTGACAGATATGCATAAAACATTGGGTATGAAAAGAAATTAGAAACGTTTTATGCATTCACAAGTTAGTGTGTTATGATTGGAATGATTAAGAGTAACTAACCATTACATAGGAATATTACACTCCTTGGGAAATAGATAATCATGTGTGAGACCATGTGTTGTTTCAGTTAGAAAGAAAATAGTTCCACAAAAGTATTTGATAATCCCCTTTCTTGTGAATGATATCCTAGACTGCAATCTCTTTACCAGCACTGAATATCACTAAAGAAGTATATCCTAATGTGGTGTTTGGGCTAAAGAGGAGGGTATCTAAATGGCCAAACAAGTAATTTTCAGGTGGATGGATGCTTTGGGAAGGTGTTGATGAATCCTTGAACGTACCATGGAAGATCATAAGATTTATCATTATGGATTTACAGTGAATGAATGCAAGGACACATTGAGTGAATATACATAAGAAATTATGTGAATGTGCATGTTGGCACTTGTGTTGATTGAATTGTGAAATGATTGATGTGATGGAAATACATATGTGGTGAATGGTATTTTGTTGCATAAAATATGTTGGGAGTTGAAAACGATTGAAGTGTTAGGAATATAATTATAATATGATTTAATGGGTTATTGTGAATGTGTATATGAATAAATACTCATTTTTGTTTGAATTATTTCAAAATTCTATTAAGAAAACATACTGTAGGTAAATTTGTCTTGGACCTAACAACGAGCGTGGGAATATAATGAAATTTGGGAATTATCATGGGGAAAGGAAAAAAATTATGACAAGGACTTAAGAGTTAGTTAAAAGGAATTATCCTAAGAACAGATTGTAGGAAGACCAATATCTATGGCATGCAAGAGTTAAACTACAATGTTATGAATTGGAGCTATTGTGAATGTACTGAAAGAAATGCATAAAAAAAGTGAGCCATAACAAAGGCATGGATTATTTATCTTTCCATTAAAAACTAAGTATTATGTGTGGAACTCATGTTCTTATTAGGAGTTTTATTTTCAAGATAATGAATTACAATATTGTTTGATATATAAAAGTATGATTCTTAATACATATATGTTTATTTTTATAACATAACTAGATAGTGAATCTACTTATTATGAGCCATGGTGGAAATTGTAAGTCAAAAAGCTTGGGAAGAATGCCACTTCAAATAAACAAGAAACCTAAAGTTATACTATTATTATGCAAGAAATCCCTTTTAAATGCCATACCACCCGAGGGATTGTTAACTCAGAGAAGGGATTCCCATTCCTTTGGGGTAAGGAGAGAGAGAGATAATATGCAACATTATCAAGGTGATACATCTATACGTCATAGGAAGTTTTCAACAATCATTTGTAACTCGAACATTTATTGGAACATAATTTTCTACATCACCAAGTGATCGTCTTTGACCTTCTACAACACTCTATCACTTGATCCTTTGAACCAACACTTCGATATTATCGATCATTTTTAGTAGCACTTCGATCTTCTCAATACTTTGCAGCAGCACTTCGATCTTCTCTATCCTTTGGAGAATCGCTTTGATCTTCTTGATCCTTTTCAATGACACTTCAATCTTCTTGATCCTTTTTAGCAGCAATTCACTCTTCTCAATACTTTGTAGAAACACTTCAATCTTCTCGATCCTTTACACGAACACTTTGATATTCTTGATCTGTTTCTACAATACTACCTGGAATACACTTGATATCTTTGCAGGATGATCAATCCTTATCACTTTAGGACATAGGTCCAAGGATGATTAAATCCTCATCACTGTACTCCCACTTAACGAGGAGAATCCATAGTATCGACCAGCTAGATCACCCACAAATGAATGCATGACCTATCATCTGTAAAGACTCATCGTAGACCATCCTCATCCTGTTAAAGCTAGGACCACTCTCAAGCGATTGTTATACTATGACATCTACATATGAAAGTAGGAACAGTATCCATGCGAGAGTATCGTTTGTAATTGCAGATCTTGTTAGCATGTGAATGCAGGACCTGTCATCTGCCGGGACTCATCATAGAATGGAGGAATGTTTTCTACTACAAATCTCATCCGCACGTGAACGCATGACTTGGCATCTGTAAGGACTCATTGTAGGGAATCCTCATCTTCAAATATAGGACCACTCACCAGCAAGTGTTATACTATAACAACGACATATAAATGTAGGTACACTCTCCATGCGATAGTAACCTTTACTATTGTATATATTGTCCACACATTAATGCAACACTTGGCATCTGTAAGGACTCATCATAGGGAATCCTATGCTTCAAATCTAGGACCACTTGCAAGCGAGTGTTATACTACGAAATCCACATATAAATGTAGGTAGACTCTCCATGCAATAGTAATGTATATAGATCCATCCTCGGCTTGTAAGGACCACTTTCAGGAGAAGAGTATTATTTTCCTGCAAGACCATCCTCAAGAGAGGATAGTATCATCCACAAGTCAATGTCAGAACTTTTCATCATATTCAGGCTCACTTGGCCTCTTTCATATTGGATATTTATTGCCATCCCATCATAAATGACAATCTCATTATCACTCCCCATTTCCAAGGAGGATCCATATCATCAACCTGCTCCCCCTTTATCCGAGGAGGTTTCATAGCTTCATTCCATTCTTCCTTTCGAGGGAGAGTCCATATCTTTGACCTGTTCCTCCTTTCTGAATAGTGTCCATATCTTCGACTTGTTTCTCCTTTCCATATCTTCAGTCTATTTCTCCCTTTCGAGAAGGGTCCATATCTTCAACCTATTTCTCCTTTCCCAGAAGGGTCCATATCTTTGACCCATTTCTCCTTTCCAAGAAGGGTCCATATCATCATCATTCCTCCTTGTGAGAAATGTTTGTATCATCATCATTGTTCCTCCTTGCGAGGAAGGATCGATAACATAAACATCATTGTTCCTCCTTGCGAGGAAGGATCTATATCATCAACATCATTGTTCCTCCTTGCGAGGAAAGTCTTCAGTATCAACATCATTGTTCCTCATTGCAAGGAATGTCTTTTCAAAGTACACCAATCTTGTCACAGAATCCTAGTCAACATTTCACCAGTTTCTTCTTCGGTATTCACATACAAGAGTTTTATAGCTCCCTTCAGTACCATATCCCTTATGTAAAAATATTGTATTTTTATGTGCTTTGATTTTATCGCAGAACACAGTATTATCTATCATATTTATATAACTTTGGTTGTCACATAGAATCACTTTGGTATCCAAATGCAGATCAAATAGACCTATCATCAATTTCTGAATCCACATGTCTTCACAAATAACAGAGAAAGTTGTTATATACTATACTTCAACCATGCTAAGAGCAACACTCTAATGTTTCTTTATAATCCATGAGATCATGGTGGATCCTAGATAATAGCATCCATCTGAGGTGCTCTTTCTTTCTACGACACATTTTCCCCAATCTGAATCTGTATATCCATACAATATGTAGTCATGATCTCTATCATTGTATATTCCAAACTCTATCACACCTTTTAGGTACCTCATCACATGCTTCACAACTATCAGATGAACCCGTATAGGTTTAACTAGATATTGACTTAGTGTGTTCACAACAAAGAATATATATGGCCTAGGATTCATCAGATAAATAAATAACCCAATAATCTATTTGTACTAAGTCACATCCACTAAATCTAATGATTCATTAGATAACATATTCAAGTTGGTATCCACGGGTGTGACCATGGCTTTACAATCCAACATATCGAATAATCTTAAGATTTCCATAGCATACTTTGTGAATCCGCACTGGTTCACTACAGGATAAACATATTTCAATGTACTCAGCCTCTTCATGAGATCATATCCAATCCCAAACATCATAAGGTGCTATTTTTGTCCTCAACACTTCCTCTTTGTATCTATAATGAGTTTATCCTATCAAGTCATCGACATATCCCAGTCTTCCACATTCAACATTGAAGGTTGGAACCCACTTTACTCTTGGTAAATCCTTAGTCCATCCCGTCCATCCCGTCATACCATGTTGAACTCAGAGATATTCTATAGTCACTCCCCCTAAAGCAGAGCATCATCCTCCCTCTGTAATATGTACAGGAGTGACAGGAAACATCATCTGCTACTAATCTTCTATATATCCATCTAAGGTTACTAGATACCAAGATCCCTTTATCTTGAACTTTGTTGAAAATTTCCTCTTATACCCATCTGTGATCTTCTTGTCTTCTTTATGTTTTCATCTCCAACCTTGCAGTGAACGTTAAGATATTCACCACTCTAGGTGATCTTCAAGATCCTTATGTAACTGGATGTGCTGAGCTCGCACAAAGTCTTTTTAGCACATGTGGTTCTTTTCTCGATATATACTTTTGCTTCATTGGAGAAGTGTGTCTGCTTAATGGAGTATGTCATGCCATAGTCTACTCCCTATTTCTAAAACAAACCACCAACCTTTCTTTGTATCCTTGATCTTGTAGATCCACATGGAGGAAACTACAGATTTCCCTTCAGGTATCAAAACCATATCCTAGATATCATTCCACATGATCAACTAGTACTCTTTGATCATAGATTCTTCCATAGATGGAAGGGTTTGCATCATTGATGTCACTCAATTGGGCCACATAAATAGAGTGTATCTAAGGCCTCTTACTTTTGTTGGAATTATCGTCATACTTTTCTTTCCCAAGTTAATCCTCATAACTCGAGGTGGATCTACTACTCTCTTATATTCTTCTAAAGCTCTTTCTTCTGTCACAGTGTATCTAACCCTCATAGATTTTGGTGCATCTTTATGTATTTTTATTGGAGTGAACCTTGAACTGTCACCACTTGTTCTTTCGAACAAGTCTTATCCTCCTTTTTCTTGTAGGTGATCATACACGACCTTTCCTACAAGTCACATACACCATTTGCATGGTTAGATACATTTCATAAGACATATGCATAACGATACAATCATGCAACTATTTTATCAAATGCAACATTCATCCATATCTAGTATGAAAAATTTTCATATTCCTTCCATCTCTACCATAACATCATTGAGATTGTGCACTAATCCCAATATGTCAACAAAGAGGTTTCATTATAGATAAGTAGCAATGGAGTGTTGTATAGCACCATGGGATACTTAACCATAACATGCATATTAGTAGTATACTATCATTAATGGAACCATTCTATCATGCATAATACATTTACTTGAACATGAATAAATAATGACAATTCAAATACTTATCTTTTATTTGTTTGGTAGACTCCTTCTTGATCGATATGTCCTAGATCCTTCTGCTGATTCTAGGAACCAATAGAATTCAATTTCCTCATCACTTGAGGAATCTTCAGTCATGTGAGCATGATGTATTTATTTGAATTCTTCAAGTTGTCCTTTGATTTGAGAAACCCTTGTGAAGTGGGACTGCATGGTCTCTGAGTTCTGTATCTTCACATTCTTCAGTTGGTTCCTCAATGTCATCTGTTTGTTGATATTCTTTGCTTCATGAAGGATGGTCATTGTACGAAACATATCCTTGGGAGTATACAAGGATGTTACATGTTAGATCCAATGTAGGTGGAAATAGTCACTCTTGGATTTAACTAAATCCTTCTTATGCTTTGTCTTCATCTCCCTCTGGATCTGTAACTTCTTCTTTGACATAGTTCTCCATGTCATACTTCTTCAGATATGAGAAGAACTCTATAATTACATGATCAGAGGTTCTTGGATTCTTCAATCTTGTTCTCAATATTGGTACTATTTTTCTTCATGATAACAATGAGAACCTCAAATGAAAATAGATATGATAGAACTTAACAATGAGATTGCTTCAACTTGATGGTAACTTGAAATCTTTTATGGAATACTGCTTTTGGTGGACCTACAGCTTAATAGAGAAACCATAATTTTTCAAATTAGGTATATTTCAGATCTGATTGGATAGAAATATGTGCCCCCTCAAGGAGATATGGGAAACATACTCATTTTCCCAAAACTGTGAACATAACTGCAAAATACATGATGCCCTAGTTTTCTTCAATTTCTCCAACATAATTTCTTAATCTTGTTTCTATTGCATCTCTGAAATTCTTGCTCCTATGAGTCTAAAAATTTGTACTGAGGTATCTCGGTTTGTATTCTTTCCAACCTCATAGGTTAGAGCAGAATTGGTTCCACCAATTGGGAATTATGCGAATTTTACCAAGGTGGCTTATTTAAAGACTGTTCAACATAGTGAACTTGTATGACCTTCCACGTGTCACTGTTTCACCTATTTAAGGCTAAATTCTGGGAGATGATGGAACCCTGAGTTGGAGTAATTGTATCTCCTAGATTATAGTTAATCTGAGGCTGAAACGTTTACATGGGGTACATCAAGACTTCATTTTCAGTCTTTCAAACATTTGGATTCTTAGCCTTCTCCAATATTGCATTATAGCGAAATTCCCAACATGAATAGTTTTTGTATTCTAGGGTTTTCAAGCATGAAACCCTAATATTCAGTACATGTAGCTGTAGGAGTGTTTTGGGTACAAAAATACTTATTTCAGTGTATCTCTGATACCATGTTATTTTTTTAATGTTTATACAATATATAATAACATTTAGCATCATAACATCATAACCATATTGAAAAGGACCATTGAAATATATACAAGCACAACCATAAAAGGGAACACAAATATTTATCCCGGGAAACCCTCACGGGGAAGAAAACCTAGAAAAACTTCCTCTATATAGATGTATCAAAAGTACAAGATGGGACCCCAGACAGGAGCACCTTCTCCCAGTAGACATCTCTCTCTATCTCTCTCTCCTATGAATTATACATAAGTGAGTGTGTTTTCAAATGAGGAACAAATATCCTCTATTTATACTCTTCTTGTCACTTGAATTTTAACCTAACAAGTCAACCCCACTAAACTCTCTGGGCCGACTTCACCTAGCAAATCACAAAACAATATTATATTATATTCATTATGGTACTATTGACCCAATTTACAATGTAGGCATTACCTCATGACTCTATGATGACCAAATACAATAGTAACATCCCGACGGAGGAATAATACATCTCCCTTGGGGTACATGAGTATAATACATTTAGAATGTCCTTTGAAGTTACAATATATCAACACTTACATTGGACATAGATGAAGTCTATGTATAGGAGGTTTTTTTGGGTTTTCTTCCCCACGAAGGATTCCTAGGATAAATCTTTGTCTTCTCTTTTGTTCTGATGTTCTTGTTATTCTTTCAGAGATCCTTTTTTTTTAGTATAACAAATTTTAAATATGAACATGGTATCAGAGCTAACCTGAAAGAAGACATTATGCAATAGCTTATCCTACAATCTGACAAGCTAGGGTTTACTATTCTGGATACCTCCCTCCACAGATCAACTAGAAAATAAGGTCCATTCAACTCACCCTATGAGGGCACATATTTTTGTTGAACCAAATTTTTATTCTTAGGATTTTCACTTTTTGACCAACCACTACTACCAGGAGAAACTAGGGAATCATGTTTTTCAAGGTTCCATCCTCAGATTCCATGAAAGCAAGATACAGTCTAGCTTTCCTTAGGGAGGCACATATTTTCCTCCAATCAGCTCCACAAGTTATCCTAGTTGGAAATTTATGCTTTTTTAGTCAAACCCTAAGTCACCCTAAAGAGGATCCAAAAGCATTCATCATACTTGTAAGTTATATCCTCTATATTTCCATTTGAATTTATCATTCATTAAAGATGAAAAAAAACATGAAGCTTGTTGAAAATCTTAAGGGAGTAGAGAACTTAAGAGCATGGAAGTACAGAATCATGCTCATCCTTGAAGAACATGACCTAGATGGATTTATCAAAGAAGAGGTCAAGGAACTAGAGGGAGAAGAGTAAAAGTCCAAACACAAAAAGTATATGATCAAAGTAAAAAGGATCATAACTAATTCCATCAAGGATCAATTGATCTCACAGGTATCTTCAAAGAATACACCAAAATAAATGCGTGATGCATTGACTAGTAAGTTTCAAGGTAAGAACGATAACAAAAGAATGGCCTTGAGGAACCAACTCAAGGGTGTGAAGATACAGAATACAAGGACCATACAATCATATTTCTCAAGAGTATCTCAGATCAAGGAAGAGTTCGAATCCATTGGTGATATGCTTAAAGAAGATTAAGTGGCGATGACCACCCTAGATGTTCTCACCAGAGAATGAGATTCTTTCATTAGAGGAATCTGTGCTAGAAGAAATTCATCCAAGTTCAACAAGATATGGGAAGAATGTGTACAAGAATAAGGAAGGATAATAAACAAAGGAGAGGAGATAAATTATAATGAATATAAATCTCTAGCTACACACACCAAGAATGGAAAATCAAAAGGAAGAGTCAAGGTGCATCTCCCATAAGATCACCAAACTTCAAGAAGAATAAGAAACCTAGAAGGGATTAATCATCCTTTATATGTTATTCATGTCACAAGATGGACCAAATTTCTAGAAATTTTCCTCTTAAGAAAGATGAGTTCAAGAAGAATAATTGGAAGTAACATGCAGTTGAAGAAAATGAATCAGAGAAGGAAATGACCACATAAAATGAAGAATATAGTGAAGATTATGTCCTAATTTCAGCTCTCAAAGGTTCAATCACTCATAGAAGTGACACTTGCCTCATAGACAGTGGTGCTTCCAAACATATGACATGACATAAAGATTCACTCTCTTGTCTTAACAAAAAATACTATTCACATAAGGTACAGCTTGGAGATAATTATCACTACCCCATTAAAGGAATGGGAGAAGCCTCTTACAAATTAAGAACTAGAAAGTTCATCGAGATGAAAGAAGACTTACATGTTTCGGGTTTAAATAAGAATCTTATTTCCATCTCGGCTCTAGATAAGAAAGGGTTTAGAGATTCCTTTGGAGATGGTGAAGTTCTTATGTGTCCAAAAGGGAAACAAATAGATGATGTTACTGTAATTGGTGTCGAACAAGGAGGACTATGCAAATTGAAAGGACACACATATTCGTCCCTTACATCCAGCACCATCAGTCCATGTGAATTATTCCATTGAATACTTTCTCATATAAACTACAAAGCATTGACAATTATGAGCAATCTTGTCATAGGTATATGTTGGAGGAGCAATTCAGTAAGCCAACTTGAATGATAGCCGACTTAGTCGATCAGCCAACCAAGTCGATCGGCCGACTAGTTAGAGATTAGTTCGGCCACCTAAGGTCGTGTCGTTTTAGTGAACTGACATGTAGTTATTTGTAACTGTCTGTAATTCGTATATATTAGGCTATTGAGCCAGATGAGAACTTAGTTCGGTTCTTTGTATTGTATGGACCCTCTCATATTAATGTAATATGTTATTCTATCTACTTGTTCTTATCTCTTGTCTCTGTTATGTATGTATGTTTTAGTATGTATTATTAGTAACCCTATGTGATTCGTGAGATGCAACATTGGTTCCATTGCTGGTAGTACATATCTGAGATGTATGCAAGAAAATGATATCAGATCAGGAGATTAAGGACTGGTGGGAGCGTAAAGTAGAAAACTATTTGCAGAATTACACACGGAGGAACAGATTGACGACTGCTCAAGCAAAGGAAAGATTTTTTATGAAGACACATGAGAAGTTTGTAGAATTAGTGCCCCAGCTGCTGAAGAAACTCCTGGATGAAAAAGATGGAAGGAACTAAAGATCAACAATTACTAGAAAAACTAATTCGAGGGGTAAGAACAAACTTGTCGAAGTGGTTCGAAAAGATCGCCGACGAATTCTACGAGGAACAAGTAGTAAAAGAAAGGACTTTCGGTGGAAACCATCAAAAATAAATTCTACACAGACCTCACCGAGCAATTTTTGTGTTCCTTACCGGCCTTGCTATTTAAGTTCCTAATTAAGAAAGGAGTGGGTCATATTGTCGAACCTCGTCCATCACTTCGTGGACCGCCATTAAACCCTAACTGGGAAGAAAAACAAAAGAGGTGGGAAAATTCATTGCTAAAAGGGAGTGGGAATACTTCCTAGGCAAGTAGACAGAACTATCCGGGATTTCTAAAGCATCGGGTAGGCTATGGGGTGGTAGCTAGTCATATGTTGGGATAAAGTGTAGTGGATTCTAGTTGACTAAGGAAGATACCAATCACCAGTAATGAGAAGTCAACCTAAAAAGGAAATCGAGAGGACAGTGTCACACAAAGGTACGACAGACTTCCAGAAAATAGAGAGGGAGAAAAGGCTACAAAGAAGGGAAGAAA
Organism: Pseudotsuga menziesii; assembly: GCA_001517045.1. Classification (NCBI taxonomy): domain Eukaryota; kingdom Viridiplantae; phylum Streptophyta; class Pinopsida; order Pinales; family Pinaceae; genus Pseudotsuga; species Pseudotsuga menziesii. The sequence continues at coordinate 33,099 of LPNX010319754.1, forward strand.
GAAGAGAAAGAGCCTTAGCACTTTAGAGAGGAATGAGTACCAGGGTGACTGACCAAGAAGAAGAAGGCGTGGAAGAAGAGACATCCCCTATGGAAGAAGAATTGCGGATAGAGTACCAAGAAGCTCTCCAATTAGAAGTTCCCCAGGAAGAAAAACCTCTACTTTTGACGAATCCGTGTACCCAGATACAAGCCATTGTTGAAGAATACCTCAGACTAGGAGCTGGTGATTTTGGTATATGGAGCCAACTAGATGCCAAGACATACACTGGAAGACATCTAATTATCCATCGACCAGAAGAAGGAAATCGGGTTACGCTTCAAGAGGTACCCTCCAACCGAAGTATCCACTTACTTTTACCGACACATGAAGGAGAACCCCCCCTGCCAAATACAAATTTGGAGAACAAAGAACATTCAAAACTGCAAAAAAATAATTGTAGCTGGACATCGATAGAAGAATTCGACACTAAACAACTACTGGTCGAAGAGGAAACGACAAAAGCAACTGACGGGAACGAGAGTTTTGTCGATGATAGCTTCACAAAGAGGAATAAGCAAAGAACCCCACCACCCCCACCACCACCTCCACCATCACCACCTGCTAAAGAAGCCAGTGATAGTGACTCCAACATGGGTCATGGGTCAGCACACATCCCTCTATATGAGGGTGATGAGGACCCCAGATGACACTGGTTCATCTGCGAGTCGACTTGGGATGCTAACCAAGTTATAGATGAAGATAGGCAGATGGCGCTGTTCGCTGGTGCCTTGAGGAAAATGGAATTAACTTGGTACATGAACTTTTCTGAAAGAACCCCTCGAGCAACAAAATCCGAAGTCAAAGTGAAATTCCTATCATTTTTTAAGACTCCATATGCAAAACATATGGCAGCAAAGAAGCTAAAGACAACATCGCAAAAGCCAGGAGAAATTGTCCGTGATTACGATAAACGATGAAAATACCTTCTTAGCCAATTTGACTATGTTATTGACGAACAATTATTAATCCAGTGGTTTCTTGTAGGTTTATCATAAAAGATTCACCGACACATAAGTTTGGAAACATTTAAGACTTACGAATATGCGCTTACAAAATCTCTCAAAGTAGAAATGGATGAAGACATCCCAACATAATCCACTGATCACAGAATAAAAGAATAGATTAAGATCATATAGAAGTCATTAAAAGAATTAAACCTCAAAAGTTAGGATATTTAGTGCATGAAGTGCTCGATGGCCAGACATTCCGAAGACAATTGTCGATAGGACATCAGCTGATAGGACATTCGATTCATACAAAAAAAATGTTTTTGCGACATTTTCCAGGAGCATGGATACCACTCGAAAAAAGACTACCCGTTTAACATGAAGAACGGCAAGACATCTTGGTGCACAATCTGTGAAACTAAAAATCATAACATAGCCGACTGCCATCTGAATCTCAAGAAATGATATAATTATCATGCAGTCTATCAGACCAATGCAGTTGCACAGAATAATGAGCAAAACAACACAAACGATCAGAACAATCAAAGATATGAAGGTCGAAGATACGAGCGCCGATATGACAATTGACGTGGAGGCCATGGAGGTCGAGGTCGATTCTCTAGGAATCAAGACAACCGATCACATCGACCCATCCAATGTTTACATGTTATAAGGAGGGACAACAATAAGCAGATTGTCCATACAACGATAGAACGGACCTCAAATTTTGTACTAGTTGCGCAGTAGGGGATCACTCATTAGAGGATTGCCCTACCATGCTGGAAAAAATAAATAAAAAGAAAAATGTTAACGTCTTGTCGTGTGTACAAAAAAATGATGTAATAAATACAAAGAATTTGCATATTGTAACCTGATAGGGGACAAAAATAGGAAGCGACAACCCACAAATAAAAAAAATAAAAGAAAAAAATGTCTACCCTGATCCCGTTAAATAAAAACAATTATATAAAGATGCAATAAGTGTATTTAAATAATTTTCTTGACAGGAAGAGGCTAATGACAATCATAACAAATTCAAATATTTAATACAGTTACTACAAAAAGACAACTCAGTATCTCAGTTCATTGACTTGCTATATGAAATAGAACACAACAACAATGAAAAACAAACAAAAATATCTACATTCTAAATAAAAAAGATAAAAGTGATGCCAACGCACTTGTCGACCTGGAAATTAAAGGATACCATGTCCTACAAGTTGTGCTAGACTTTAGATCACAAGTAAACATCATGACTCGTGACACTTGGGAACAACTCGACAAACCTCGACTATATGAGTCAGGTATATACCTGAAACTAGCTGACCAAGGCCTAATTGAACCTATTGGAGTCTAGAAAAATGTTGACACAACAATTAAGGGAATATCAACCAAAGTCAACTTCGAAATTATTGACCCCAAGGAAAGATCTAGTTCCTTCCTAGTGTTAGTAGGTCGATCTTGGGGAAGAAAGATGAAAGCATCAATATCCCTAGAAAAGGAAAGAATAAAATTGAAAGGAAACGAACAAAAGGTCATTGTACCTATTCATCCATCTCAAGGAGAACCTTGGATTGAACCTATCAATGAAGAAGTCGACATTCGACAACTTTATCAGATACAAAACAATGCAGATAATACAGAACGAAATATCTATGGAAAACATCATTTAGGCAATCAAGACTCAGTAGGATATAATTCAGATGCCGAATTATATGACTGGGAAGTCGATAACTATGAAACACAAGCAAGAGGGTGCTGGACTATCCAAAAAGTACATAAAAATCCCATCCAACAATGCTTTATAGTGTCCATTGTCCCAAAAATATTTGAAAAGAGAATTAGGGAATACCCTACTCTAAAACAAACAGATGTAAACATTAGACAAATACCAAGATATAAGGAAAGAGAATCACTAGTCATGCATATAGAACAAGTATCCAAAAACATCGGTGAACATGGACGACTTCAAAGCCTAGTGGAGACTTTTACAGCCCAAGCTGCTAGATGGTGGGATACACATCAAGCAAGACTGCACACATGGACCACAACTTCAACTTTCTTCATAGAAATATTTGGAGGGAAAAAACTAACTAATCAAGCCCAAATATCTATATTCATTCAAGGATAGAATCCAGGAGACCATATCAGAGCATGTGAAAAATAATGGAGAAGGTTTGGGTACAAAGATGAATGTGCATGGCCACACCTATTCCCATCAACCCTCTCCGACTTACCAAAACAAATGGTATAAAATGGAAGAAGCCTAAGGTGAAACATTCCCATGGCATGAACTTAGAGAAAAATTTATCAAAGATTTCAAATTTATACCACAAGATGAGAATTTGGTTGAAACAAAAAAACAGATTAAAGAATTTATACAGCCGATAGAAAACAAACCCTTAAAAGACAACCAACAAACAAAGAACTATAACAATATACAAACAGGGACAATACCACAGTCCATGAGACTACAGTTGGAAAATGAAAAGACAGAAGGAAAAATATTTAGATGGAAATCAAACCATATCGAAATGACCAAACCTATCCGCATAGTACTCAAAGTTGAAACAACCAACAAAGAAGATACCGACTGATTGATTGCAGTCGACTTTCCTGCCACATTCTCAAAATTTAAGGAAGGAAGTCAACCAATCAATGAAGCCAAAGCACCAAAATGGCTAGATGCTAAAATCAAAACTAGGGAGTTCGACATCTCAAATGATGACCGACCAAACATGGCAAAGATTGGAGACTACTTGAGTGAAGAACAAACAACAGAAATAGTGAACTTACTAAAAGAGTCCCAGGATGTATTTTCTAGAGATTATAAAAACCTCAAAGGTTTAGTCCATGAAATGGGTGAAATGAAAATTGACACTAAACTTGATGTTCGACCTATGAAGAAAAGAGCATACAAACTAGCTCATAAATACAAAGAGATAGTCAAAAAGGAGATTGATAACATGCTTACAGCAGCCATTATCTACCCTATTGACCAATCTGAATGGGAAAGTCCAATGGTTGTTCAACCCAAGAAACATGATCTGAAAAAACTAAAAGTATGTGTTGACTTCAGGGAGATGAAAAAAGTAACATTAACAGAACCATTTCCAACTCCTTATGCAGATGAAATCTTAAATAAAGTTGCTGGACATGAATGCTACTCATTTACAGATGGATTCTCAAGTTATAACCAAGTGCCAATAGCTAAAAATGATCAGAAAAAGACAACATTTGTATGTGAATTTGGCTCATTTGCTTACAAGGTTATTCCTTTTGGATCAAAAAATGCACCTGCAGTATTCTATAGAATTGTGGTAAAACATTCCAAGAATATATTTACAAAACCATGGAAGTATACTTTGATGATTGGACAATATACTCCATGTTAAAAGAACACTGCAAATGGCTAAGGCTTATGTTGGAAACATGTCAACAAATCCAGTTAGCATTGAACATTAGGAAGTGCATATTTGTTACCCCCATAGGGATATTGTTAGGACACATTGTTTTTAAAGAAGGCATTAAGGTCGACTTCTCAAAAATAAAAATTATCCTCGACTTAAAACCACTAGTGAACTCAAAACAAGTCAGGGTGTTATTAGGTCATACAGGATATTACAAAAAATTCATAAGATATCATTCAGACATGACCTATGCACTAGAAGAACTATTAAGGGAAGATAAAGAATTCGACTGGATAGAAGAATGTCATTTCTCATTTAAAAAATTAAAATGAAAACTAGTTGAAGCACCCATCCTAAGGTTTCCAAACTGGTCGACTAAATCCCATGTCCACATCGATGCATCATGGCTAGCAATAGGAGCAATCCTAACTCATCCAAGAGATGATGGAATGGACTATCCCATAGTCTATAGTAGCATAAAACTAAACAAAGATGAAAGAAATTACTCAACAACAGAAAGAGAAGCATTAGGAATGGTCTTCGCACTACAAAAATATCGACATTACCTACTAGCTAGTCCATTTATCTTCTATACCGACCATCAAGCACTAAAATACCTTGTAAATAAACTACTACACCATGGGAGACTCTTTCGATGGCTACTTCTATTCCAAGAATTTGAATTTGAAGTCATTGTCCGACTAGGTAAGTTAAATGTCGGTCCCGACCACTTATCCCGAATCGACATAGGGGAGGAACCGGCAAAAGTTGAAGATGACTTACCGGATGCACATCTATTTAGAATAGAAGCAGTCCCAACAGAGTTAGAGGAAATAGCTCAGTTTTTGGAAGATGGAAAAGCACTAGAAGGTATGAGTACAAAGAAGAAACAAATTTTATCCATGAAAGCTACACCATATAGCATCATAAATGGATTCTTGTACAAAATGGGTTTGGACGACATCCTTGGGAGGTGTGTACTAGAACACGAAAGAAATAATATTGTGAATGAATCACATTACAAACCTGCTGGAGGTCACTTCCAAGAAGACACAACTGCAAAGAAAATCCAACAATCAGGGTTATGGTGGCTGACACTTCACAAAGATTGCAAAAATTTTGTAAGCCAATGTGACCGATGTCAACGACTGGGTTGACCCCTGCCTAGCACAGAAATTCCTTTGATATCAGTAAACCCAAGTTTGACATTTGAAATTTGGGCTATATACTTCATAGGGCCATTTCCCATACCAACAAAAAGAATAGGTGCAAGGTACATAATAACTGCAGTTGAGTATGTAACCAAATGGGAAAAGGCAGAACCAGTTGACACATGTTCCAGTGAAATAGCCTCAAAATTTATCTATGAAAATATTATCACCTGATTTGGATGTCCACTAACTGTAATTAGTGACCAGGGAACACACTTTATCAATAGAACTATCAAATCTCTAACAGACCAGTTCCAAATCGACCATCGTCGGTGTACAACATACCATCCTAAGTTGAATGGAGCAATTGAAGCATTTAACAAAACACTATCAAAAGGATTAACGAAAATATGTAATGCAAACAAAGACGACTGGGATGAAAAGATACCTGTAGTAATATGGGCATACAGAACAACATACAAATGTTCAACCGACCAAACCCCCTTTCGACTAGTGTATGGACAAGAAGCAGTAGTTCCATTACATTTCCGACAATAGACACCTATTATTGCAGAGATTTTACATGTCGATGTCGAACAAGGAATAAAGGACCAACTATTGCAACTAATTAAACTCAAAGAACACCGACTAATGGCGATACAACATCAAGATATCTAGAAACAACAACAAAAAGCATGGTACGACAGAAAAATCAAAAACAAAAACTTGTCGGTAGGAGTTCTTACTTTACTATACAATAGTTGGGTAAAAGGAAAACTTAAAAAGTTACATACAGAATGGATGGGACCCTATGTTGTCGAAGAGATATATACCAACGGATCAGTTTGACTAAGGACGTTACAAGGTATAGTATTTTGGAAACTCGTTAATGGATCCCAACTAAAACGCTATATAAACTATATGAAAAAAAACACATATAACGACCATAACGGTTAAACAAATGCTATAAAAAAATCAAAAAATCAAAAAATCAAAATAGTACTAGTACACGCACAAAATAATGACAGAAAATCACCACTTTGACAACCGACATCATGCCCATAAACATAACACCATTGACCATTTTCATAACCGACATCGATCGACGACCTCGATAGTCCCATCATGCATTCATGACTACGAGTGCCAAAACCAATTCACCATTAACACACAGTAAAGTGTTCTTGCTAGACCATCATGTTCGCCATTAATGCACCCATCGATGAGAACATCCAACACATCCACTATAAATATTGAACCACCAAAGGATCATTCACCGCAATTCAAACAGAGAGAGCATTAGAGCAACGAGATGACTGAAAAACAATAGTACCATAGTAAAATCGACTAGCAGACCGACAAGATGGCACCAAAATAGACTAGAGCCTCAGCCAATAGCAAGGAACTACAGACTGCGGAGACACCATTAGTGAGGAGACTAAAGAACATCAAGAATGCTAAGATGCAAGAGGGCTCATGGACAAAACTATGGGCCGAGATAAAAGAGTGGGATTACGTCGACAAGAAGCCTACCCCCACTGCACAAAAGCTACAACACAGTACCATTGTAAATTATGTCAACGCGCCACTCATGGCTAGTTTTGCAGGAACAAAAGAAACAATGGTAAAATTTATCATACGACGATACCACAATGACCGATTTTACTTTGACCGACCGGTCGACATCTCTAGGGAAGTCATTTATAAACTAACATGGATATCAAACAAAGGAGATCCAATACCTGTTGGTATCAAAGAATGATTGGTCGAAGAACTAATAGGGTCGGCATCGAGCAAAAACTTGAAAGGGTTAATGATCAGCCAAATAACACATCGAACGCCACAGATTGTGGCCAAAAATCATAGCTATTACACTGACAATAGTAGGTCATGGAAGCGACCTCAAACTGGGTATGTTGGAGGCAGTAAACACCATTGCAACCAACGAAAAGATATACAGATGGGGTGAGTATGTCGCTGACATTATCAAAAACATCTGTGAGAAATGCCAAGAGACGAGAGGGATTATCAGGTTCCCGTCCCTTATCTTATGGATAGTAATGTTCTCTATTTTCCCTAAAGGAGACAAAAAATTTCAAGAACCAACAAGATTTCATATGTGGAGATTCAAAGCATTCTCCCAAAATGGAACCATGAAGGAACTTGCCAATGGAAAGGTGTTGTTGGAAAACTGGCTCCAGCAACTCAAATTCCGCACGACCAGATGGAGGGTGCCTCAGAACATTCGATGAAGTCTTCCCAAAAAGGGCCACATCTAGCTGGAGCTCGACCATACCACGGTGTGGTACATGCAGGGTGCCAAAACAAATGCAAAAAGCCTCGACCACTATCCGACAGTCGACAAAATATTTCGGGAGCTATCTCCACAGGCTGGAACAAAAGTGCCAATCCTAGCAAGAGAAAACGAAACAAACTTCTCGATAGAGGAGTCATTGACAGACCGAGAGAAGGAGGAGGACTATGAGCTTAACCTATACATCAATACCTTTGTGTCAGAGGAGACACCGGTCGGAGGTCCTAGTCAACTTCAAATCATAATCAAACCTCTGATGGCTCAAAGGGAAGAGACACACATAGAACAGCAGGTAACCAACCCGACTGAAGAAAATCTCATCCTGACTCAAGAGCTAAGGGAAGAGATGGAAGCTGAAAATTCAGAATATTCTGTCACCAAAGAGACCATAACCAAATTGTCGAAGGAGATAACAGCCACAATAAAGAGGAAAAGAACACAAGAACAACAACAAGGGAAAGGTAAGCGCAAGCTTATCATTCCGAACTCCTTAGAAGATGAGGAGGAAACCGCAGCTACGACCCCCGACATAATAGAATATGCCACAGCAAACAAAGCGCCGGTGGAGACCCAATTTCAAAAGTTTGTCAAAGCAGGGGCATAGCCAGGTCGACCGAAGAAGGCGAAGATCACAAACACTTTGACACCCGAAAATGTTGTGGATCTCGTATCTACACCCCCACCTCCGTCTCCGACAAAGATAACAAAAGAACTAATACCACAACAGCTCTTAGTAAGTCCACTCAACTTATGCAAGAATGCTATGTCGGAGGCTGTGAAGGAAAAATATGACCGTGATAGAGACCTATAGGCATACATTGAAAAACTGCCTAAAATATTCACTACAGTGCAAAATCTCTCTACCAAAGCACTTCTGTTCGATGCCGATGGGTCCCGACTACCTATTTATCAACATGGCCAAGTACCCCAGAGGTTACAGAATTTTGGAAATATGACTTCGACTTTTGAGAGAAAACCCAACAAAGAAGCTAAAGTTGTTGCATGTCGGATCACATCTATCACTCCGATCGACCCTGAACCCCATCCACCAGCCCCTGAACCGACCAAAGATGAGGAAGGAGAAAACATGGAGGACATAAGTCGAGAAATCGACCAAATGTTCTTCGACCTAGATTCGCCCCCTCAGATCAACAATCCACCACTCGACCACACTTCCACCAACCCAATCACACCTGACCATTCACCAACCCCATCACCACCACCTCCCGACTCAGAACCCTTAATTCAACCAGCTGCACCATAACCACCTCCACTGCAACCATTAGCAACAACCGCATCCACTTCTGGACCCTCTACATCCAACCAACCATAGGCACAACCATACGCAATAGTCATCCCACCGCCCCAACCAGAAATACCATCCATCAATGTTGCCCAACAAGCAGAGAATCCAACTTTGACTCTTGTAGGTACAGAAGGGCCAAAACAAGTAGAGCCACAGAAGCACAAAAATAAGAAGGAGAAAAAGAATAAGGACCATCATGGACAGACAATGGTCCACATCAGTCAACTTGGGTCGACCACTGCGATCGATGCAGCCAAGTTGAGAGGTGTAGAGCTAGGACAACTCTTAGAAACCCTAGCAGTCGAAGCAAAGACAAGGAGCCAGCAGAGACGTAAGGAGCTTGACAACAATGAAAAAGAACAAGTCGAGTTCCTCAACAAATGTATAAACCTTGTATAATTGGTAATACCAGGACTGGCAGAGGTTGACACTGACAAACCACTAGAAAGATCTTATCAGCTATTTGAAAGCATGGTGTCGGCCCTGCAAGCACAAATTCAGGACACAAAAGAAGAACAGAAAGAAGAAACTGTGCGACTGTTGATGGAGTATCACACAACCTTCTCAGAAGCATACAGGGTGTTGCAATATCACATGGAGGAGTCTGTCATCACAGAATAAATACTACGATACTAGCTTGCTTACTACGGGCAAGTCTATTAGAAAAACAAGCACACTCGACAGGAGATCCAAGCACTCGAGAAGAGGAAAAGCACCGATGAGGCACTCAGAAGCACAATTAAAAATAAGATAGTGCTTGAAATAGCCAAACTGTAGAAGCTCGAGCGAGAAGCACATCAATGGGTGCAACAAGCCATTCCAAACTTGGAAAAAGTAGACATCATCTACCTATAGATGAAAAGGCTACTGGAGACAGTAGAGGAAAAGGACCATTTTATGGGTCCCGACATGGAAATAATAGCTGAAATTTCCATTCAAGAGAAAATGTTGATATTATCAAGTCTGACTACACTAACCATCGACATACAGAAAATTTTGCAGAGTTGGACGGATTTTCAACATCAGCTGGCAGTGACAGCTGAAGCAATTGTTGAAGTCTGTGTACAGAAAAGACCAACCATCAGACTTCACATCCCATGAAGATCAAGCACAAAGAATGACTATTGAGATGGACAAAGAAACTTTGGGTACCTCCCTATTTCTTTGGGATGAAGAAACATTTTGTTCATGGGGGAGATGTTGGAGGAGAAAGTCGGTAAGCCAACTTGAACGATAGACGACTTAGTCAATCGGCCGACTAGTTAGATATTAGGTCGGCCACCTAAGGTCGTGTCGGTTGAGTGAACCAATATGTAGTTATTTTTAACTATTTGTAATTCATATATATTAGGCTGTTGAGCCAGATGAGAACTCGGTTCAGTTCTCTGTATTGTATGGAACCTCTCATATTAATATAATCTATTATTCTATCTACTTGTTCTTATCTCTTGTCTCTGTTATGTATGTATGTTTTAGTATGTATTATTGATAACCCTATGTGATCCTTGAGATTACAATAGTCTACCAGAGATCCAGATCGATCATGAAGGAGTATGTAAAGGCTGTGCTCAATGAAAGAACACCAAGAATTCATTCCCAAGTAGTAACATTGAAAGTAAAAATGATCTTGGACATTGTACACTTAGATGTGTGTGGACCGATGTCAACCACTTCCTTAAGAGGGTATGTATATTATGTCTCCTTTATTGATGATTACTCTTGTAATACTTGGATATAGTATTTAAAAGGAAAGGACAAAGTATTTGGAAACTTCAAGGAAGTTAAGGCTGTTGTGGAAAATCTATCTGAAAAGAATATCAAGACCTTACGATCAGATAATTGATAGTGATAGGGGTGGCCCTATACTCTAGGTCCATGGACAAGGGATCCTATTTTAGGTCAATTTCAGAAACTAGGGTTTTGTTGAGGGAGGGGATGTGAAATTTTTGGACATAGAGGTCAGCTTGAACATGAGTGTATATCCTCCCATCATGAAAAAATACTTGTTGCAAACTATTATTCCATGTGTAGATGTTGAGAATTTTGTTACATGTTGTGAGGTGCTCACCTTGACTTATTTCTCATCATTGTCAAGCACGAAATATTCTTTGTTTATCTTTTCATAAAGGCAAAAGGAGTTGTCAATATCTATGTGGAGGTGAATTGATCGTAGGATCTCATATAATTTGTGAGACTAGAAATTTGAAAGAAGGTTGTTTCCATATTAATTTATATTTGTCATCTAAGAGATGTGAGCATTTGTACAGTGAAATGCAGGAGGATACAATGCCATTACGTCAGTAACCATGTAATGGTACATGTTTATATTTAGAAACAAGTGGCCAACCAATTACGCCATTATTACAAAATATATATCTTCACACAATGAATGTTTTGAATAATACTCCATAAACATAAATTTATAAAACAACATTCAGAATAGTACTTCTCAAATCAATTTAAACTATAATAAAATCACACATAATTTTCATCTCTTCCAAAGTTGTTCCTCAAGACCATTCATCAAATTCCATGCACATTAACAAAATGATAAAATAATGTGTAGGATATACATAATGTGCAGGATATAATCATAACCATTATTTTGAATCAACCTTATAATACTCAGATACTTTTAGGTTTGATGTGTATCCCATATATTCGTGAGATGAAAGACATCATGCCAAACACTAATTTCATTTATGTAGACCGCACAGGTGCATCAATTAGGTGTGTCAACTTCGTTCATCATTTAAAAGTTTATTAGGTTGTTATGTGGGTAAGGTGCTTTTGTATTCCACTTAGTTGGATCAGTTGCTTAGTTGTGCTGGGTGCTTATGTGTATTAGGTATGCTCCATCTTTGTGAATACAATTTAACATTGTTAATTTAACATTCTATATGCAATTGTATTGTGGTAAAAAAAAAAAAAAATGTACATTTTTGTCATTACGTAATATTTTAATTGTGCATTGCTCTCAAATTTATAACTGATATCTCCATGCAATCATAAAATCTATCAAAAATTGGGGACATTACAAATAGAAACATTCTTGGCCACACATGTATAATCACACTTAAAATACTGAACCATGAATATCTCAAGAGCCTTGATATGAAATATTTTTTTATATCGTGAAAGTTATAATACAAAAATAGTAGGACCTTATATGGCCTGTCAATGTACATGTTTCAAATACATATTTGATCTACATGCAAACAAAAGTACATCTATCCTAGACCATGCCCCTATAGTCTAACTTCCTATTGTACATAAAAATACATATTTGTCCTGGACACACACATCAAAACTCTAACTTTCTCTTGTTTTTTCTTGACCCTGATGCTTATTTCCTCTACCCATGACCACTGTGCATCTTTGGTGACTACAAATCAATGAAAATATTTCTTGATCAGGAAAGTGAACTAGTACAATGCAACAATAACAAATTTTGAAAATTTAAAATACCACTCCATTGTACATAAAACAAACACTCACTGCATCCATCAGGGGTATCAATGCCTCTAGTGTCCTCCTCCTTATAGAGAGTCTCTCTGCAATGCTTTTCTGTGAATAAAAAATGTTAATTATCTCAACAATTATCAACATGTACATGAATTAGGAAGTACTAGTAAATTATGTAAAACATGAACATGTCAAAGAAAAAAATTGTTCTTGGGAATGATGTGGGGTTTCTCCATAAGAAAGAGGAGCCGTAGGTTGAACATCAACCTCAGTCGCACCCACTAATGGACCAGGGTGTGGCTACATTCAAAGCTAATTATGAAGTGAATTCAAAGCTAACCAGCAACTGCCATTGAAAGTGTGTACATTACAGTGGGATGAGTAGGTTGATCGACATGGACACCCTATATTTTCAAGGAAGAGGGTTGTTTGTGTTAGGATTATTAATCCTCCCTTTGTCAAACTGTCTATTATATTAATTTATCCTGACTTGAGAGTTTTAATTTATTAATTAAGTCCTCTAGTACCATTGTTTCCACATGTCCTAATGGGGCCACATGTACTAGTTACTAGAGTGTGGGGAGCACTACTAGAGGTTGACTGACACTACATTCACTTGCATGCATAAGTTTAGGAACCTCCTAGGAAAATCCCTACATTTTAGGAGCCATTGGGAGTCCCTATGCAAACCTCGTTCATTTAGTTGGAGTTGGAACTAGTTAAGATTAGTTAATTTGCAGATAGTTAATCAGTTCAGTTAGCACCAATTGTGCATGGTTTCATGTGGATTAGGTGCCTTTTCTCACCTACCACTTCAGTTAGACTAAGTTAACTAAGGATTACTGATTGTATGAGCTTTTTAGACATATGGAGTTAACCAATTGGACTACCATATTGATTGAGACATCTTGAGTTAGCTAGTCAATTCGGTACAGTCACATCCAGTTGGTAGATTCGAATTCAATGGATGCAAATTCTTCCTTTATGTAGACTATTACAACAATGGATTTAATTAATGACAATGATATTGTAATCACCTGAGATACACTCATCCGTTTCTTGTGTGGTTTGTTTTGTTTAGTATGTATCTTCATAGTCCTTCTTGCTGCAATAATAATTCAGAACTAATTTCTTGAATATATAAATGGCACAACAACTTTAACATGGTATTAGAGCCATCTCAAGAAGGATTCATATTTATTTCTCTCCATTGAAATTTAGAAGTGGCTAGGTTTTTACAAAAGTCCCCAATCTTGATTTTCTAACTTTGAATTTATTCACAGTAGCAGTGCGGGCGTGATGAACCCTAAAAAAATGTTCATGTCGAGAGGAAAATCATGTCTCTAACTTAGTTGGTATGTTTCAGTGTTTTGCAATGGAAATTGACAGGTGCTATGTAGCTTGTGTGAAGAATTGTGGTCTTTCATATGGAGAATTACGGATTATCTACCTTCTACTCCTCATATCCTCACACCCTTCCATTATATTGATTGGAGGGTAGATATGCAGCTGGCCTTGTGCAAGATTGGATACTATAGGATAATACTTGGAAGGGAGGTTGAGCCCCATCATCTAGTTGAGAAGAACATGTTTCTAAACCACTTAGATGAAGCTTTCAGTTATCTATGTACTCATATATCCATAGATCTCCTCTTACACCTTAAAGGTTTGAGGACACCTACAGAATCATGGGATAAGCTTGAATACTTGTTTGGAAAACAAGATGAGCTTCGGGGACACCTCCTAGAGAATGAGATGGGAGCCTTACATCCCAACAATTTCGAAATAGTGGAGCATTTCTTGACTAAATTCAAGTCTCTTGCACTCCAATGCAGACATTGCGGAATAGAAATAAAGCATTAGAAAAATGTGCTCTCCATTCTCAACAAACTTGGTCCAGAGTATTTAGTATTTGTCTCAATCTTCCATTTGAAAAGGGATTACTTTATGGATTGGAAAATTCTTTCACATGATTCCTTTGCTGAGTCCTTAATCAAGGATCAAGAGAATTTGATTTGATTGGGAGTTATCAATACCTCCAAACATCAATATCTCCTCGTTTTTTACTCTTCCAAAGAGAAATACAAAGGGAAATCAAAAAATAATGAGCCTAAAGTAGTTGATTCGAAGCCTAAACAAAATCAACAGACTTCAGAAGGGGCCTCAGGATCTAAGACGAAGAAGTTTGAAAAGAAGATATGTCCCTATTGTACAAAGGGTTTATGTCTTGAAGATCGTTGTATGAATAAGAATATTGATAAACTATCAGCTCTCCTTAAGAAGCATAACATTTCTCTCCCACAAGGAGCAAAGAATCCCGATGAAGAACCACTGACAGAAGAAGATGAAAGGTGAATTGCTTTGATAGCTAGCCTTACTCAGTATACATGATACATAATTGATTCAGGAGAATCCAACCACATGGTTTCCTCCAAATAATCCTTCTCCACCCTTGCACTGTCAAAGGGTCCTAATATTCACATGGGAGATGATTCACATATTCCACCAAAAGGAAGGGGATCAGTCATAGTGAAGCATGAAGACTTCAAGAATTTCATCTATGTGCCCTGCCTTGCAACTAACCTATTGTCTCTTTATCAGATAACTCATATAGGATCTCCCAATAGAGTTACATTTGATTCAGAGACTGTTGAGATCACATAAAATCCCATTGGATAACTCATAGCGAAAGGTATTGAAAATAATTCTACTAAATCTTATGAGTTCTCACATTTATTACTCGTCTCTCCTCCTATAGCTTTACTATCTCATGCTAACAACACTAGCAATATTTGGCATGAAATCATAAAATCATAAAATGGTTGAAGGTTTTCCTTCCTTCCAAACATCCGATGGAGTATGTGTTGGTTTCTTGGTAGGTAAGCATATAGAAAAGAGGTATGATGTTGGGAAGGCACATAGAGATAAATCTATACTTGATTTGATACATAGTGATGTAAATGGACCTATGCCCATAAACTCCATTAATAGTTGCATGTATTTCCTCACCTTGATTGATGATTATTCTATGTACTGCTGGGTCTACTTCATGAAATAAAAATCAGAATGTTTTTAGACTTTTAAAGTTTTTAAGGATATGGTTGAGAACAATTTCAGTAAGAAAATAAAGTCTATAATATATGATAAAGGAGGAGAGTACACCAAAGGAGACTTCCAGAATTTCTTTGAATCAAAGGGGATTTGAATGGAACACTCAGTTCCATACACACCACAATAGAATAGTGTGGCTAAGAGGAAGAACAGATCATTGAAAGAGATGGCAACATGCCTTCTCCATTCCAAACATCTATCTCCTTCCCTCTGGGCTCAAGCAGTAAACTATGCTTCATATTTGCATAATAGAGTGCCTCATAAATCAGTACTTGGGGACACTCCATTCAAAACACTGCATGGGTATAGGCCTAATGTCTCTCATCTAAGATTTTTTGGTTCCAAAGCTTAGGCCAGAATACCACTTGACAAGAGGAGGGCCTTCCAATCCCAAAGTAGTGAATGCATTTTGCTAGGATACACAGAAGATACAAAAGCTTACAAAATGATGAAGGTTGCAACCAGGAGATGCTTCATTGAGATGAGTATCTAGTTTGAATAAGATCAGTTGTTTGACACACCACCATCAGTAGCGTAGGAAGACATAACCATTTCTCCACCTATTTTTTATGATTATGATTTGCTATTGGTTTTAGATTAAGATGAGGAAGATAAAATTCAGCATGACCCTATTATTGAGACTGAATCTCATGAGATTCTACATCCACACCTAGTATCCATTCCAAATCAGAATCCTAAGACCAGATGGGCTCAAAAGCTCCTAGATGCAGCTGAAGTGGTGGTGGAAATCTATAACACATAAGAAGAACCAGGTCTAAGTATCAGAATGAACATGTTGCACTATCTCTCACAGATTCGCTCCTTACAGAGTGGTGCAACAAAGTTACAAGTCGGTGCTACTTGATGATTGCAAATGATTAGCTACATGGCCCATAGAAGAAGAAATTTGATCATTATCTACCTTCACCATCCAGAAGAAACAATCACAATCATCAGTTTAGAAGAACATTGATAGGTTCACATGCACAGCTTCAAGAGGTTGTCGCATAGATGGATCATGCTACTGCATAGAGCTGCAATTTGCAGAAGTGTTTTGCTCAAGTTATTTTTCTAAGGAGGAATATTCTTTATTCTAAAGGTAGCTTGAATTTTCCTATTTTCTGCTTATTTTGATGGGGGTGGGTATTTTCCCATGAGGTTTCCCCCTATTTCCTCGGTTGTATTAAGCAACATTATGTATTTTATATTGTATTTTGGGTCACTTATGACCTTGTTTCCAAGGCCTGCATTTGTCCACGTAAGGATTCAGGGGGGTTTTAGGATTATTAATCCTCCCTTGGTCAAAATGTCTATTAGATTAATTTACCTCACTTAGGAGTTTTAATTGATTAATTAAGTCTGCTAGTACCATTGTGTCCACATGGACTAATGGGGCCACTTAACTAGTTACTAGAGTGTGGGGAACACTACTAGAGTTGACTAACACTGACTGCACTTGCATGCAATAGTTTAGGCACCTCCTAGGCCAATCCCTACATTTCCATAGCCACTAGGAGTCTAGGCACCAACCTCCTTCAGTTAGTGGGAGTTCGAACTAGTTAATCTTAGTTAATTTCCAGTTACTTTCAGGTACATCAAAATCAGTTCATTTAGTGCTAGTTGTGCATGGTTGCATGTGGATTAGCTGCCTTTTCTCACCTACCACTTCAGTTAGACTGAGTTAAATAAGGAATACTACTTGTATGAGTTGTTTAGACATATGGAGTTAACCAATTGGACTCTGATATTGATTCAGACATACTGAGTTAGCTACTCAGTTAGGTACAGTCACATCAAGTTGGTAGATTTGAATTCCTCCGTAATGGATTTGAATTCTTCCTTTATGTAAACTATTGTAACACCATATTTAATTAATGACATTGATACTGTAATTACCTGAGCTACACTCATCTGTTTCTTATGTGGTTTGTTTTGTTCAGCGTGTATATTCATACTCCTTTTTACTGCAATAATAATTCAGAACTAATTTCTTGAAGATCTAAATGGCACTGTAATGTTAAGATTATTAATCCTCCCTTTGTCAAATGTCTATTAGATTAATTTATCCTAGATTAGGATTTTTAATTAATTAATTAAGTCCACTAGTACCATTGGTTCCACAAGGCCTAATGGGGCCACATGTACTAGTTAATAGACTGTGGGGAACACTACTAGAGTCTTATTGACACTGACTTCACTTGCATGAATCAATTTAGGAACCTCCTAGGCCAATCCATACATTTTAGGATCCACTGGGAGTCTCGTCACCAACCTCCTTCAGTAAGTTAGAGTTGGAACTAATTAGGCTTAGTTTATTTCTAATTACTTTAAGTTACATCACAGTTAGTTCAGTTTGTGCCAGTTGTGCATGCTTGCATGTGGATTATGTGCCTTTGCTCACCTACCACTATAGTTAGATTGAGTTAACTGAGTATTACAAATTGTATGAGTTGTTTGGACATCTGGAGTTAACCAAATGGACTCCGATATTGATTGAGCCATCCTGAGTTAGCTAATTAGTAAGGTACAGTCACATCATGTTGGTAGATTCGAATACCTCCCAAATGGATTCAAATTCTTCCTTTATGTAAATTATTGTAACACTGGATTTAGTTAAGGTGAAAGATACCATAATTACATGAGCTACACTCATCTATTTACTGTGTGGTTTGTTTTGTTCAGTGTGTATCTTCATACTCCATTTTGCTGCAATGATAATTTAGAACTAATTACTTGAATATCTAAATGGAATAGAACTTTTTACATGGTATCAAAGGCATATTAAGAAGGATTCATGTTTATTTCTCTCCATTGAACATCAGAATCAGCTGGGTTTCCACAGAAGTCCCCAATCTTGATTTGCTAACTCTGAAATTATTCAGAGTAGCAGTGTGGGTGTGACAGACCCTGAAAAAATGTTCATGTTGAGAGGAAAAGCATGATTATAACTTAGCTAGTATGTTTTAGTGTTTTGCAATGAAAATTGATAGGTGCTGTGTAGCTTGTGTGAATAATTGTGGTCTTGTAGCTAGAGCATTATGGATTCTCTACCTTCTACTCCTCCAGATACTCACACCCTTCAATTATCTTGATTGGAGGGTAGATGTGCAGCTGGCCTTGCACAAGATTGGCTACTATAGGATAATACTTCGAAGGGAGGTTGAGCCCCATCAGCCAGTTGAGAATAATAAGTTTCTAAACCACTTAGATGAATCTTTCAGTTATCTATGCACTCATATATCCAGAGATATCCTCTTCCACCTTGAAGGTTTAATGACACCCAGAGAATCTTGGGAGAATCTTGAAGACTTGTTTGGAAAACAAGATGAGCCTCAAGGACCCCTCATGGAGAATGAGCGGGTAGCTTTACATCCCAAAAATTTCTAAACAGTGAAGCAATTCTTTACTAAATTCAAGTCTCTTGCACTCCAATGTAGATAGTGCGGAAAATAAAGAAAGGATGAGCAACATGTGATCTTCAATCTCAGCAAACGTGGTCCAAAGTATTCAGTATTTTTCTCAATATTCCATTCAAAATCGGATTCCTTTCTGGATTGGAAAATTCCTTCACTTGATTCCTTTTCTGAGTGCTTAATCAAGGAGTGAGAGAACTTTATTTGAATGGGAGTCATCAATACCTCCAAATATCAATATCTACTGGTAAATGGCTCTTCCAAAGCGCAAGCCAAAGGGAAATCAAAGAAGAAGGATCCTAAAGCGGTTGATTCGAAGCCTAAATAGAATCAGTAGACTTAAAAAGGGGCGTCGTGCTCTAGGAAGAATAAGTTTGAAACGAAGATATGTCCCTATTGTGCAAAGGGTTTCCATATTGAAGATCATTTTATGAAGAAGCATATTGATAAACTGTCAGCTCTCTTCAAGTAGCATAACATTTCTCTCCCGCAAGGAGCAAAGAATCCTAATGAAGAACCATTGAAAGAAGAAGATGAAAGGTGCCATGATTTGAAAGCTAGCCTTGCTTAGTCCACAACATACCTAATTGATTCAGTATCATCCAAATACATGGTTTCCTCCAAAGAATCCTTCTCAGCCCTTACATTGACAAATGGGCCTAATATTGACATGGGAGATGATTCCCAGATTCTAGCAGAAGGAAGGGGCTCAGTCAGACTGAAGCATGGTGACTTCAAGAATGTACTCTATGTGCCCTCCCTTGCAACTAATATGTTGTCTATTTATCAGATGACTCATAAAGGCTCTCCCAAGATAGTTACATTTGATTCAGAGACTAAAGCTTGTCTGTTTACCGAAAGGTATTGCAAATCACTCTACAAAATCTTATGAGTTCTCACATTTCTTACCTGTCTCTCCTCCTACAGCTTTACTGTCTCAGGCTAACAACACCAACAACTTTTGGCATGAGATATTTCGTCATCTCAATTTCAAGTGTCTTAAGCAACTCCACATTGATAAAATGTTGAATTTTTTCCTTCCATCCAAACTTCTGATGGTGTATGTGTTGTTTTCTTGGTAGGTAAGCATCTAGAAAAGAGGTATGATGTTGGGAAGGCACATAGAGCTGAATCTATACTTGATTTGATACATAATTATGTAGCTGGACCTATTCCCATAAAATCCATTAATGGTTGCAGGTATTTCCTCACCTTGATTGATGATTGTTCTAGGTACTGCTGGGTCTACTTCATGAAACAAAAATTAGAAGTTTTTGATACTTTTAAATTTTTTAAGGCTATGGTTGAGAATAGTTTCAGTAAGAAAATCAAGTCTATAATATTTGATAATGAAGGAGAGTACATCGAAGGAGACTTCCAGAATTTCTATGAATCAAAGGGGATTCGAATGGAACATCGAGTTCCATATGGCACCACAACATAATGGTGTGGATGAGAGGAAGAATAGATCATTGAAAGAGATGGAAACATGCCTTCTCCATTCCAAACATCTACCTCCTTCTCTTTGGAATGAAGTAGTAAATTGTGCTTCATATTTGCAGAATAGAGTTCCTCATAAATCAGTAGTTGGGGCAAGTCCATTCGAAGCACTACATGGGTATAAGCCCAATGTCTCTCATCTGAGAGTTTTTGGTTCCAAAGCTTGGGCCAGAATACCACTTGACAAGAGGAAGGCTTTCCAAGCCCAAAGTAGTGAATGCATTTTGTTGGGATATGCTGAAGATGCAAAAGATTACAAACTGATGGAGGTTGAAACCATGATATGCTTCATTGAGAGGAGTGTCCAGTTCAAAGAAGATCTGTTTTATGACACACCACCATCAGAAGAAGAGGAAGGTATAACCATTTCTCCACCTATTTTTGATGATGATGATTTTCTATAGGTTTTAGATTCAGATGAGGAAGATCAAATTTAGCATGAGCCTATTATTGATAATGAATCTCATGATATTCTAGATCCAGAACTAGTATACATTCCAAATCACAAGCCTAATCCCGAATGGTCTTGAAATCTCCTAGATGGAGCTGGAAGTGGTGTTGGAAATCCAGAAGACAAAATAAGAACAAGGTCCTGGTACCAGAATGAACATGCTTCACTATCTCTCACAGATTCTCTCCCTACAGAGTGGTGCAACAAAGTTCCAGGTCGGTGCTACTTGATAATTATGAACGATCAGCTACATGGCCCACAAAATAAGAAACTTGATCATTCTCTACCTTCACCATCCAGAAGAAACATACTACATTCATCATTTCAGAAGAACATTAAGAGGTTCACATGCATATTTTGAGGAGGTTGTTGCACAAATGGACCATGCTACTGCATAGAGCTGCAATTTGCAGTAGTTTTTTGCTCAAGTTATTTTTCTAAGGAGGAAGCTTATTAGTTAGGATTATTAATCCTCCCTTGGTAAAAATATTAATTAGATTAATTTAGCATGACTTAAAAGTTTTAATTGATTAATTAGGTCCACTAGTACCATTGGGTCCACATGGCCTAATGGGGAAACATGTACTGGTTACTAGAGACTAGGGAACACTACTAGAGGCTGATTGACAGTGACTGCACTTGTACACATCAATTTAGGTTCCTTCTAGGATAATACCTACATTTTAGGAGCCACTGGGAGTCCTAACACCAACCTCCTTCAGTTAGTTGGAGTTGGAACTAGTTAAGCTTAGTTAGTTTCTAGTTACTTTAAGTTACATCACAATCAGTTTAATTAGCGCCAGTTGTGCATGGATTCCTATGAATTAGGTTCCTCTGATCACCTACCACTTTAGTTAGACTGAGTTAACTGAGGATTACTGATTGTATGAGTTATTTAGACATCTGGAGTTAACGAATTAGACTCTGATATTGATTGAGACATATTGAGTTTAGCTAGTTAGTTAGGTACAGTCACATCCAGTTGGTGGATTCGAATTCCTCCCTAATGGATTTGAATTCTTCATTTATGTAAACTATTGTAACACCAAATTTAATTAATGAGAATGATACTGTAATCATCTGAGCTACACTCATCCGTTTCGTGTGTGGTTTGTTTTTTTCAGTGTGTATCTCCATCCTCCTTTTTATTGAAATAATAATTCAGAAATAATTGCTTGAATATCTAAATGGAACATTAATTTTAATATTCTGGTGTAAACAACCCGCTTATCTATGTTTGGAATACAGGGAGATCCCAACCAAAGAGGCAGTGTAGTAATTTGTGATGATGTTTGCAGTCATAAAGTGTTACCATAGTTAGACATGGAGTTGAATGGATGAAATAATATGTACTGAAAAACTAACATGTTGTAATATACTTACCCCTTCTTGGTACATATATCCCCCATGGGAGTGACCTCTTCCAACAATTTCTTGCCCCTCTTCATATGCATATAGCATCTGCAAGTTTAAAAATTATAAATATTATCAATCTATAAAGGAGTCTATATTAAGAAATTTAAATAATTCAAACAAGATTCAGTCATTAACCATGTACTTACATTCTTCAGGTAATCATAAATTCTACCCAAGAGTATTTCGTTGAGTTGAATGTTTCTAGCAGCAAGTTCTAAATGGGGTTCCTACAACTTCAAAAATTGTAAATATTAGACAATTTAACAAATTAATCAAGACTAACACATAAATTAAAAAAATGATATGTATTAACAAAATGACACATGTTTAAATATTACCTCGATGTTGGTTATTTGGGTCTCGGATATAACCACATCGAGTACACTACCACCCCCCTGAGAGCTGTCAATCTCTTGCAAGAGTAAAAATTGCATATATTACGAATCTTTTAATATGTTACATAAAATATGGAAATATTAAAAATTGAACAATAATAGAGTTTTAACAATGTCCTTACCTGACCACCAGTCATCGTAGAGGTACCATGTATTGGTACAGGACCATAACAGGATTGACCACACGTGTGCCTCGCTCTGAGGCACATGGGATGTCGGTCTATCCCTCCCAGTAGATGGTCCTCTACCACCAAAAGATGGTGGTTATACCCCAATAGAGGAATAGGGTGCTTCATGGTCAATAGTTGTCGTGTGTCAAGAAACCATCTCAGCTAGAGTCAGAAATGCCTCCTGTTTCAAGGAAACCATATCATGTGCAAGAGGGATGTCTACCCTCGGTAGTTGGCCATGGGGTGTAGGTATCTTTCGATTGGAATCTCTATTCCTAGCATTGGGTTGGTTTTGGAGCATCCCCCTACCAACGCCCTGGAATCCCAACATGTCAAAATAATTGACATGTTTCCCCATCACAAACTTTGCGTACAAATTTCAGAGGAAGTACAATGGTACTTCCATATTGTTGTGTGAGTGAATGTCAAAAACCATGTACCATCTATTTATCCAATGGTCTCTATTGGGTGGAAAGGTGCACCACTCAATCGAAATATGTGGCCTGGTTCTCTCTAGAATGTCATCCATTCGAGGCACTCTAAATAATGTATAAATGTGCTCTTTCATTATTTTCAGCTTCTTTATCTCATTGTAGCTCAAACCATCAGTGTATTCTTGTCTTATTATTTCCTTGTAGGATGCGATGCTATACAAAGAATCGTTCGATCTAGCGATCGTATCAACAATAGTGAGCAATGAGTCTGACAAGGAGCAGCGGAGCTCATCTCAACCCCTCCAGGCAGAAGCAATCTCTTTAAGATGGCGAATAACCCTCAATATCTCCACATTGTTGTCCATAGTAGCCACTGCAATCATAAATACAAATAAAATATCATTAGAAAAATGAAGACATGATATAATGACATCTCTAAGCGCTAAAAAGTGTAAAACTAATGTACGACATATAACAACATAAAGTAAATATATTATTTAAATTTTAAAATTGATCTTGAATTTTATAGTAAAGAATAAACATTTAACATTTTAACTTTTAAATTTATGTTCTAAATTCAAGTATTAATTCCAATTTCAATATGCATGTGTACATAAAATGTCCTATGTGCATAGGTTGATTGGGAAGCTCCTCTAGCTTATTTTAAGGCTTGGATTATGAAGTTTCATCTAAATTGTGAGGTGCTTACTAATGCCCTTGCAGGACCAGCTCCTAGATTGCGGGTAGAGGCAATGGCTAGAGCCTAGAATAAGCGACATAATGTGCTATTGATGAATAAAATACCAGTATAGGAAACAATTTTTTTAGATATGTAATTATTTGTTATAGCGTGATGTTTTTTTTTACTCCAAAGTCTATTTAGTATATCTTTGTTTATATGTAATTTGGGCCATGTATGGATTCCACTTGATGTTATTTTAATTCTATGCACTCTTTCTATTTACCCATGAGAGACTAAATGCATAATTGTGTATAGTGGCTTTTACGGTTGCAAGGTTTCCACTGGATTTTATCATGTTTGATAGTATGTGATTGGCATGTAATAAAACACATCAACCTCCCTATGTATATTGATGTTCGTAGAGCCTATTTTTGAACTTTGTTGTCTTGACCTTAACTAAAAAGTACCCTTCAGTCAAGAGGAAATATTTGTTAAGCATGGGAAGATTCTATACCTTATTTTAACACTTCGATTAGGAAGTTTCATCAAAACTATAAGGTGTTCATTGATGTTCTTGGATGACCAACTTCGATATTTCGGATAGAGGCAAGGGATTTTCCATGTTTTTTTATGTATTTTAGGGAAGATATGAATTCTATTTGATTTTCTTTTAGTTGTATGAAAGCTTGCAATATAATTGACAAAGTTTACATATTTTTTAATTTTGGTTTGGTTTCAAAATGATGGTTGCGAATATACATATGCAAATAGTGAAGTTCATTTGTTTTTTATGAGTTAATTGGGGTTTTGGTTTACATTGGGCATGTAAATTACTTATGCAAACTTACAATGTGCTTCACAAACTTTCATATTTGTGAATTTTGGATGGATTCACAAGGATGCTTGTGAATATGCATATGGAAATAGTGAAATTGATTTGTTGTTTATGAGTTAAATGGGGTTCTGGTTTCCATTGGGCATGTGAATTTTGGGTATGAATTTTGGTAAATAATCAAAATTACTTGGTTTTTATGATTAAATTGGTTTTTTGGTTTCCATTGGCCATGCAAATTCCATTGGGGTTTTGGTTTCCATTGGTTTCCATTGGCCATATAAATTAAAATATTTTGGTTTAATTTCAAATTAGGGAAAATAAATTAATGAATATAGGGAAAAAATCAAGAGAATATTTGAGGAAAATACCTCACAAAGTAGAGGTTGATGGCTTTCGCTCACTCAAAACGCATTTGGCCTCACCCGTTTTCGTTCGTCGAAGCTCTAATAGCACAATGTTGTAGTGAAACTCACGAGCTTGGCTCGTTTTAACCATACAGGTTTTAGTAAATGTGAGCACGTTTATTCAAAGTGAAACTCAAGCACAATTTGTATCAATAAAACGGGGGCGTGTTTTGGTGTACTTTCCTAATTGCAATGCATATTGGCATCCTTGGGACTAGGCTTGGTAGGGTCGGGATCACTTGTGATGATTTCTATTTTATGGATCAAGAGTGATTGAATTCACTCTACCATTGCATCTAAAAGGTCCCTCAACTTTGTGCACTCACCCCAATTCTCGGGTTGAGTTCTATAGTGCGGAAGTTTTGTGGGGTTTTCTCCCTTGTGGTTTCCCCGAGGAAAATGTTTGTGTTCTTTTTATTACTATGCTTGTTGTCCTTTAAGTGATCCTACTAGTGAAAATTGTTTTAAGGTATCATCTAAGGAATTAATAAAAACTTAACAAAAGATAGGTTTCACATTCAATTTCATACAATCCATAAACATGGGTCCCACTTCCAAGACAATTACATCTTATATATATTAGAATGTAAATGACAAAGTCTAAATTTTAATATAAGGCCATTTTGCAGCTACAAAATAATGCAGTTCATTTATCCTTTTAAATATATCCACATGTATCTTCCTCTTGGTAAAACATCACAAATAATAAAGATAACAAGGACAAGTGTTTATGTTCAATCATTTTATGTTATCATAGGTCAAAACCCACTTCCTGCGAGCATTCATGTAGCCCCAATGGGGTAACCTATTGCACCCTTAACTTTCTTAGAAGACTTCAACCCAGAATCTTCCTAATTTCATATTTGTAATAAAGGTATAGTCTGGAAGTGGGAAAGCGATATGAGGAAGTATGGGATGACACATACAAAATGATTTCAAGATACCTTCTTTAGGAAGTATATTCCATTTTTACAATAGAGACTCTAGTCCCAACAACCCCAAGCTTATATATTTGTAATAAAGATAAAGAATGGGTGGGAGAGTATTTCTTGAAAGAGGGTAACTAGTCGATGGTAAGTCTAAATAACTCGCATAAACTCCTTATGTAAATGTTCCCATGAGTTGTCCAAATAAATTTCAAATAAGTATAAATTGATTTAAGTGAAGTGAGTAAGACAACCGGAGAATGACTCAATAAGAACCTAAAGTCTTATATCATAACTTCACATAAAATAATAATAGTGTTCCACCATGCGCCTAAATTATTTAACCTATTGGTAACCTTAATGAATATGCTTGGATAACAAGCTTGGGATTTTAGACTAGAAAGTAAAAGTATGCTATAAGCCCCCATATGTAAACTTCTAAATTTTGGTAAATTCCCATAATGAATTTAGAAGATAAGGGAGTATCTAATAAAACCAAAAAAAAATATAGGTATGACAAAGTAGTTTAGAATTAATACTTGATTTCTGATCTTTTCAATTTCTCTTTAATTAATGGTTTCCAAAATTATTAATTAAGGTAGGAAAAGTAACTCTAGAAAATAATAAATCAAAATTAATGGAAAACATAGAACAACTTTGACAAATATTTTTAAGGAAACAACAAAACAGAATTAAATTTTAGTTACATCCCTATCAAAAATGAAGGCTCCTTCTTAGTTCCACCAGATTTCAAACAAATCATCATAGATTGAGTTTATTTTAAAAAACGGAAAGGGGATCCAACTAGCAATGAAAACATAAAAATTAGGGGCATTAGACTTCCATATTTGATAATTTCTCCTAATTCTGAAAACAAAAACAAAAAATGTTGTTTCACTATACTTTTAAGCTAAACTAACAACTATATGCAACTTTTCTTAACTTATTTACTATCTGACCGTACTTAAAAAAAACCCTTATCTAAGTGTAAGAGTATTTCCAATGGATCTATGCGCATAACAAAGTTATAAGTATACTCACATTTAGGTTTGAACAATATACTTTAATAAGTACCAAAAGAAGAAGAACCAACTACTTTGATAGATATGGTGTAAAGTGTCGTGGCCTGATAATTTCCTAAAACCATACTTCAATTTAGTCATGAGTCATGATATCCCTTGTTCACTTACTCATCAACACTGATTTGTATGTCCTCCTTTTCCATTCCATGAACGTCTTCTATCAGTCGATGGTTGGTTAATACAAGATATGTGATGTACATGGTGCAAATTCCTTGATCTCTCTATAATATGTGTTCCATAGTGAACTGGTATCTTCTAGATCATTTTCATTTTATTGCTCATGGAATATTTGGCTTTCTAATTCTCAGAGTATAGATATAGTGAACTGGTATCTTCTAGATCATTTTCATTTTATTGTTCATGGAATATTTGGCTTTCTCATACTTCTCAGAGTATAGATATAGTGAACTGGTATCTTCTAGATCATTTTCATTTTATTGTTCATGGAATATTTGGCTTTCTCATACTTCTCAGAGTATAGATATATTCCTGAATTCTATCCGAGATTTGCTCCGCTTGTGATGGAGAGGTGTTCCCAATTATTAATAAGATATGAGAGATTTTTTGGAATAACATTGTTCTAACTCTTGATTATCCTTAAATGCCCATGCTAGTTTCTAATCGCTGTCTTGCACATGAATCAATGTATGTGGGATCTGGAATTTTTGTATGTTAAAGAAGTAAATGAAATTTGTTAAAAAAATCAATTTGGTAACAAATCTATGTTTTGAAAAATTTTGTATTTTGTATGTTTATGGATGAAATGGAGAAATAATGTATTCTTATATGTACCTGTGCTACACACAACGCACTAACATGAGCTCGCTAACAATGAATGATTCAATTAAAAGCATAAATCAAAATAGAGAATAATGATTTAGATAGATTGTTCTTTTCAGCGAGAATGATTATAAAACCAACACAGAATTAAAATCTATGACAAAGCAACACACAATAAATTTAAACTAACTACAATAAAAATATAATATGAATCTCTTTTCCTCAATCGATGGGCCTTGACATTTCAATGAGAAAGATTTAAAAACTTAACGGATTAAATGAATAATTCAACACAATTTGTAGAGACTGGATTCCATTAATCTGGGGCATTCAACTTACAAAATTATCAGAGGTTCAAATGACATTGTCCGGATATCATAACAAATGAAAGATATCGATATAACAAAATATATATATATACTCCTCATCCCTCATTTAAAAATAAGATCTATATAGTATAGAAAATATGAGACGCTGAAGATGATATCAGACCCCCAAATGCCTAAGCTATTCCAATCTCCACGCTAACTAGGCATTCGGCCTGTCAGAGACGTAGCTTGAAAAAGGGACAAAACACAATTTCTGGGCAAAACCTGTTTATAAAACCATGCATTTTTTGAGGAAATCACTCATAATTAAGTTAAACGAGGTTATCCAGCAAATGGGTTTTAATATATTTTGAAGATTCATCATCATTTGATCAGAAATCACATGAATTTAGTTCTCTGGAAAACAACATGAACTGACAGAAAAGCTTGACCATAAAGATTGACTAAAGATCTAGGATGATCTCAATCACTATAGGAATGATATCAAGAACATACAATGGTCTTAGAACTTCGAAAAGTATCATCTAAGTGTCAAATTCCTCTCAACAATCTACATCCATCCAAATTGACAATGAGCACCATAACTATTGTGGGAATTGAATGAGAACAAGTCTTTAAAGGAAATCATTTTAAGAATTTTCAATTATTCATATAATTCATTCAAAATAATTTCCATCTTCTTAAAATAATAAAAATAATTAAAACTTGCATAGAATTTAACTTATTACTTTAAATATTTTTTTTACTTTTAAAACAGTGAAAAGGTGGGAAAAATAGGATCCATTAAGCATCTGAAGACTTGAGATGAAAATTTGAGATCTACGTCTAACACTCTTATAACATAGCAATCTAAACTTCCATAGAAAAATATCCTCTTAAAACCTGTTTTTAAGAGACATTGAACAGGTCATAGGAAAAGTACAAAGCAAGACATGGCTGATACATGATTGAGAAAATATTCAAGTTGGGAGACAAAGTTTGGTTTCACTAAAAAAACAAAGGATATAAGGTAGGAGATAATTTCTACACACTCAGTACAGCCCCATATGTGTGCATTTACTTAGTAGTAAATGTGGAAAATCTAAAACTCCATGAACTTTCCATGTTGGACCAAAAACCAATGTAGGACTTACTTTTTGTAGAGGACTTGGAGCCAAAGGATGAAAAAGAGTCAATACAAGACAATTTTGCAAAAGATTTCTATAACAAATAGAAAAGGACAATGAAATTATTCTAGTAGGTGGGGTTGGAAGGACAACTTGAAGAAAAACTAAATTGTACTCTAAGGAGAAGGTATAGGGAAAATTTGCTTACCACATTCACTAAAAAAATTATAGGACCCAAAGCCTTCCTAAATTGGGAGGTGTGACCTAAAATTATTCAATATATGGTTTTTCATCTATTTTAGTGCTTTATGGGTGGAAAGATGGGATGAACTAGCTAGTAGGGCCCATTTTAGGGTAGGTTTGACATTTTATATTTTGAGTCGAGAACCTTGCAAGGCCTATTTGAGGGTGTAAGCGATTTCTATTAGGGTTTAAATTTGTCTTTCATGCCCCTTAACACTATTCTACATTCCATGACCTTCCCAACTATCCAAGAATCACATCAAATAGAGTATGTATGAGGAAGTTATGCAACTTGCAAATTTTTATGTCTAGTTGGCAACCATGCTACCGAATGAATTCCATCTCAAATATCAGTTCTCACACATGTGGAGATAGTCATATTTATTCTTGAACAATAATATTCTAGAATGTCCAATACCTTATCCCTAATGGGGAATTGAGCCATTCAAAACCCTAAATTAACCATGGATGGCTATATGACTATGTTGAGTACCTAGGTGTTAGGAGAAGAAGGGGTTCCATTCTTATGATGTTATTGTGTTTTTTCATAGTTCATCAACAACACTTGAATTTATATTATAGAAGAAAAGAGGAATTAGATGATCTTGGAGCATTATAGAGTGTACACATTCCTTTGTA
This sequence comes from Pseudotsuga menziesii, assembly GCA_001517045.1. Lineage (NCBI taxonomy): Eukaryota > Viridiplantae > Streptophyta > Pinopsida > Pinales > Pinaceae > Pseudotsuga > Pseudotsuga menziesii. The sequence continues at coordinate 63,650 of LPNX010319754.1, forward strand.
TTTGCATTCAATATAAAAGAGCAAGGCATAGTCCTCATTTTTGTTGTATTTTTCCCAACATACTAGTATAAATATTGTGTTCATTGTGTTTATTGTGCATTTCATTTCTTCAATTATTTTATTTCAATTTTAGTTTTAGCATTCATAGAATATGAGCTATTAAAAAAGAACTAAGTTATAAAAGTCATTGTGATGAAATATTCTAGTTGAATATCCATAGCATTTATGGATAAAAAAATGTGATTACAAAGATTTGAATTCACAATTTAAGTTAATGGTCCACTTGATTGTACAACAGAATTAGTTTGAAGATACTTTTAGCATGGTTCTTTTTTTTATATTTTTTTTTATGAAAGACTCATATGTCATGTAGGTTTCATTTGATAAACTCACATGGCTGTCCTAACTTGTGATTTATCCATTCCTGGCTTTGTTTTATATGTTTATTTTTCTTATCGATAAACTTATGAGATGCATGTTATATGTTGATGATTTCTTTTTGTAATAATCATCTAAATTAATATTGTTGCTTAATATTGAGAAAGCAATTCAATTGCTCAGAAAATTAGTGCCCACTTGTTTGTGTCCGTTTTTTTGCTTCTCTTGTATTATTTAACATGGTGATCTATTTCTTTTTGTTTTGGGGTAAGCCTTTTCACAAAGTGGAAAGCACACACACATAGATCCAATCTTATTGGAGGTTGTGATTGAGACAAGAAGATTGTAAAATATCGATTCTTGAAGATGGAGCTACCAAAAGCACTACCTGAAGAGATTGAAGTGGTAAGAAATCTCTTAACACCAAAAAGATTATCGAAAACATTTGATGGAGATGACTATGATCTATGGGTAGTCAAAGTAAGTAATTTGTTAAAATTACAAGATTTGTGGCATTTCATAGTTGAAGAAGATCCTAGATATCGAGATTCACTTAAGGCTTTGACTGAGTTCCAAAAAGAAAGAAGGAAAATTGTTTCCTTATGTCTCATACAAAACAGTAAGGAAATTTGTATCCATCATTGACTAAATCACTATTGAAATGCAACAACTTTCCTTCTTTCTTTTCGGAACTTCGAGAAAGCCTTAAATCAATCTGGATATCTAGATCTTATTCAACTATGAAATGCCACAAATCTTGTAATTTTAACAAATTACTTACTTTGACTACCCATACATCATAGTAATCTCCATGAAAGGTTTGCCATAAGCCTTTTAGTGTTAAGAGATTTCTTACCTCTTCAAACTCTTCTAGCTGGTAGCTCCATCATCAAGAATCAATCTTCTTCTATTTTCTACAGTCTTCTTGTCTGGATTTTCTACATTCTTCTTGTCTGGATCATAACCAATCATTAGATCGGATCTATGCTTTTGTGTGCTTTCCACTATGTGAAAGGGTTACCCAAGAAAAAGGGAATGGATCAGGCCATATTCTCTTATACCATTTTAAAGAATACAAGGGAAGCAAATAGAAAATACAATGGGCATCATGATTTAGTGGGCTATTGAATTACCTTCTCAATACTAAGCATTGTGTGGGCTACTGAATTATCTTCTCAATATTAAGCAGTAATATTTATAAGACTACATAACAGCAAAACCATAAGGAAATATAAGTAAATATCATGGATCAAAAAATACTATGGGCCACTATTTCTACCTAACTAATTCTAGATAATGCGACCAACTCAACTAACTAACTAATCAATGCACAATTATCAGTTCAAATTACAATTCTTAACTCTCCACACATATGTTACATGTCTACTGTTCCCTTACACCAGTCTCTCCTTCTCAGTTATCAACCATATCTTCACCACACGCGCTCTCCTCTCCAGAACGACGTGCAGATTTCACAAAACTCATATACGTCTTTTAGTGTCTTTTCTTCTACACCTTCATTTTCTTGTACATCTCGACACATACGTAACATGTCTATTATTTCCTTTACACCAACCTCTCCTTCTAGGTTTCAACCATATGCTCATCAACGCGCTCTCCGCTCCAGAACGACATGCAGACATTATTTCCTTTCACACAACTCGTCTTCAGCACAAACTGTATTTTTCAAGGTTCATCATCCTCACTTCTTTGGCTCTCATCTAAGAACATATAGTTCTTCTTTTCTGTCATCCTTTGTATCGTCATCGCTCTCACATTCTCTTTCTCCGTGCTTCTCTATTGAACTAAAATGGCATTGATTCATAGGCACATCTTCATTACTCACATTGGCCTAGACCTTCCTTCCTTGGGCTTCCACGTGGGCATCTAATCTTTTATAAAAAATTCCTTTCGATTTCTATGCAACATATTTTACTGAGATTCCCGCCTCTACATTGGGCCTACGTCAAGCTCTTATGCGAATAATTCTTCTCTTTATCATTAAATGTAGTTTCTTCAAAATTTAATTATTTATAGCTACCAGGCCTGGAATTTCTACTAGCTGTCAATTATTTAAAGTATTATTTTTAAAGTACTTGTTATTTTATATAATTTAATGCCAGTCAAAATATTTTTTTTATATATTTTATAACATAATTTTTAAGTCCATTCAAACTTGAACATAGCCTTGTCTTTTATGAAAAGCTTGAAGTAGATAATCCATTGTATAACTATTTAACAATAATAAGGCAACCCCAAAACTCCTCCATATCCTTCCAATCTTTACAGAGATTGAGCCTCCAAATCTCTACAGAAATTGAAACTTCCAAAAATATAACATAAAAATTGTTCATAAATATTACAACCAATTGAAACCTAAAAAAGATTTCTCATAAATACTACAACCAAGATGAATAAAGCAAGCACGCTGATACATGGGAATATTAGTTTATACCTGGACTGTATTAAATGAGTAAGTAGTTCAATCTTAGTTCTACTAAAGAGCACAGGATCTATATATGATATTTAAAGCCTAATTACTTGTCTAACATTCACAGCAAAATCTAATTTACGCACACTAAAAATTTACAACCAAAACTAATTTACTCATAATAATAAAAAAATTGATAATTTTTTCAAATAAAAATAAGTGATATTAAAAAATTAAAGTTTAAAAATTAAAGTTTAAATAAAATAAAATGTTAAGTAACTTTTATACATAACTGCATATTCTGTAAAATAACTTGTTTTGAGATTGAAAATCAGAGAACTCCATACTTACTGGCTGGCTGTCTCTGGACATACATTTGACATTTGCAAATAGTTTAATCTTACACAGTGATAGTTATATGATTAGAACACTAGAAGTAAATAAGCAATGAAGATCAAGTGTATTATAAAAATGAAAATATAAAATAATAATAAAAAAAATCTATGTGTTATAATGACAATGGAGCCGCTTTCTAATAAAATAACAGAGCTGAAATCCAAACCAAGCAAGAAAAAGGAAAAACTAGAATAGGTTAAAATTCACAGAAAAAACTGAGTTTTTGAGTAGTCTTACTTTTCGAATAAAAAAGAGCAACCAGGGGCATGCTTGTTTGGATGATATTCATGAATTAAATCAAAGGAAACAAATAAAATAGGAAAAAATGACCTGTTGCGGTGAAGATATGAGGGCTTTTTAGCCATAATGCTTACCAACAAACAAAGGAGAAGGGACAAATTTTGTAAATTTACTTGCTACTATGATTGGTAAACTACGGCTACAAATGTGAGTTAGCTCTGCAAATGTGTTTAAAACTATACATACAAAATTGTAAATATTAATACCATATAAAATATTGAACAAATAGAAGCAACTTCACAATCTTTAGAACAAATAAATAATTTTTGCAGCCTTTCTACAACCACTTTACTGTTACATCAGTGCATTTGATAATGAAGAGCACAAACTCATTCGCTGACTTGAAAACACACTGTATTCACAATGAAGAAACAATCTCTTTACCAAAAGAAAATACAACCAAATACATTTTCACGTTTACCAAAAGAAAATACAACCAAATAATTTTTCACTTAAACTCAGAGTTTACAGAAAGGCAATCACAATGAAGAAAGAAAATACAACCAAATACATTTTCACGTAAACTCACAGTTTACAGAAAGGCATTCACAATGATGAAACGGTCTCTTTAGGAAAATAAAATACAACCAAATACATTTTGACGTAAACTCACAGTTTATAGTTGCCTTTGTAGATATAGAAATTGACATTACATGAATCAAGTTCAAGTTGCCAGATACCCAAATATTTCTTTTGTGAAAATTCTCTTACCCTCCATTAATTGACGGGGAACAAAGTTCTCAGATCCTAAAATTCTTGTCCTAAGAGGTAGGGCAGATAATGTTCGCACACTTCATACGGCAGATAATATGGAGGGGTAGTAGCCATAACAACAACAAAAAAGGCAATGGCCTGACATAGTAATAACACAGAAAACACTGAAAATAAATTACAATATTCTAGTTCTATCTCTAGGGCTTACAGTTGCTATACAGAAGTCAAAATTATCTGGTTTACCTAAATATGCAGATAAGTAAATATGTAGATAGTTAAATAAAGAAAAATATATTAACTAGCACAGTCACAAGTAAAGTGGCCGGATAGGCACAATCATCATTACAATATTCTAGTTCTACATCTAGGGGTTACAGTTGCTATACATAAGTCAAGATTATCGGGTTTACCTAAATATGTAGATAGGTAAATATGTAAGTGGCGGGTTAATATTGATAGGCACAATCATCAGTACAATATTCTAGTTTTAGCTCTAGGGGTTACAGTTGTTATACAGAAGTCAAGATTATCAGGTTTACATAAATATGCAGATAGGTAAATATGTAGATAGGTAAAGAAAGAAAAATATATTAACTAGCATAGTCACAAGGAAAGTGGTCAGTGAATATTGATAGCCACAATCACCACTTGGTTTTATGAAGATAGTTGATTGTTAAACAAAAACTATAAAAACCGATATGAAAAAACAAATACAAATTGTTATCTGTTTCTTTAACCACCATTTAACTGAAGCTTGTTTAAATATTAATCAAAATATAGCTTATTTAAATCTTAATCAAAATGCATTTAAAGCATAACAAAATACCACGACCATTGAAATGAGTGCAACTGTACAGTTGTTACACTTAGGTTAATCTTCAATTGTTACACTCAAGAGTTAATCTTTAGTCAATCAAATCCAAAATCTAAGATAATATATAAATACCTATAAGCATATATATTACTATCTCAGTTAATGGAAGGTTTCACTTTATCAATTACTCAATTCTGCTTTGGAGGACAGCGCTATCAAAAGCGAAAAACCCTGAGAGCTGCACCGTTCGGAAATAAAATGGTTAAAGTACTTGCAGAAAAGAAATTTCAAATAAGCATAGTAGATTCAAGCATTCCATATGTTAGTAAGAGAATACCTTCGAGTAAATGCTATGAAATACCCTATCATTTATAGCAAAGAGCGTAGCACTCTCAACTTCAACTCCGGCTTCTTCGAGCACTAATAGAAGACTAGAGAAGTCAATCTGATTGCTAAGAGTATTTGCAGTGACTTGAATGCCTGAACCAACTTTGCTAACCCTAACTGTCGGCAATGTCACCGGTACATGCGACGGGCTGCAAGTCTGCGAAGCTGGCAGTTTTTCATAAACACGAGAACTATTGGAAAATGTTTTAACAGTGCCCGAGAGGCTCAGTTCACCTCGTTTCTTCTCGACCTCTATTAGCGTATTTTGTAAATGATGAATATATTTAATGGATTCCAGCAGCTGGTCCGACACTGCGTGTCTTGTCCACAAAAATGGCAAACACGGGTGAAACCCTTGGTTCAGTCCTTTTGCTTTTTATAGTTTTATTCATATGATTGAGATATAGAAAACCCTAACCTTGTGATATTCTTCGGGAAGTAGCGATAACAGCGTTGAACAAAGCGTTTTCATCGTATCCCGCCTCTGTCTTTCGACCAGTTTGTGAAAATGACCATTCTCGGTACACAAGCTCTTGGCCATGTGATCATTGCCTCCTGCTCTTCCTGCTTTCTTCTTCTTGCAGCGGGAATTCAACAAAGAATTTGCCTGCAGTGAGTTAAAGGTCAGAGTTTGAGCCTGGTCGCCAACGTTAGCTACGATTTTCTGCGAACATTGCTTGACAGCCCATGAAGAATCATCGTCGATGGTCTGATCAAGCTGCATCACCGGCCCTGAAGAAGCTGTTCCGAGTAGGCCGTAATCATGTGGCCTTTTGGTGGAAAACGCATCAAATACTTTTGCTGCAGTGGCATCAACATCAATATCATTTCCGGACTCGCCAAATTTTACTGATTTGATCGCCGTTCGAATTTGAATACCTTCACTAGTATCCATATTACCATGATAATGGGGAAGAGACGCTGCTGCCTGAGAAGATGAAGACGGCTCGAATGGATCTCGATTGCTTCTTCTCCACAACTCTTCCATTATCAATTGTCCTCCGTCTTCGCCGACAAATGGGGGGAGTTATCACCAATTACTAAATGCTAATTAAGCGCCCCCGGTTCTCTAATCTAGCCAGGTGCTTCTCAATAAGGGCGGCGTCAGCGCTTCTTCGTCGAGGGAAAGGTAAAGTAGAAGTATTGCTGGTAACCTGTTATGGTTTTAAAAACAGCAAGTCTTTTTTTATACAATCGGATGGGAAACCGGAATGGCAAGACGGAATTGTCAAACCATTAACCGAAAAATGAATAGCAAAAATAATCACATCCACATGCATTAATCCTACCGAGTTAGTACATGCATTAACCCTGCCTAATTAGTACAGCAATGCTGAGCAGCACGCTTTTATTAATTGAAATGAAAGAATGAATAGACTTATATTAATCATGCTTCTTTTCTACCAATATATTCGTGTTTCCCACTCGAGCTTGTTTTCCACAAAAATTCTAGACTTTTTCCGTCCGTAATTATCGTTAAGCAAAAATTCTAGCGTTTTTCCTCCTGCAGTTGTGATTACCATAATAAACTAGCTGATCTTTCATATGTTTACACTAATTACAACGGTTTGAACTCGTAAGTTAAATATACTTTTAAAAAGCAGTAAATGTAATAAAACTACATTATAGTAATAAAAATTAAGAAACTAGAGTATTAACTAGAATGCTTTGAACTTATCCCTTGAATATATCCTTTAAATGACTCACTTTAATAAAATTATTTTTCACATTCAATTTCTCTTTATAGGCAAGTCTCGGGGGAGATATAGACTTTGGGATTAAGCTCCTAGCTAATGGAAAAGCTAAAGACATTAAAGAGTAGCAATCAGAAATCTTTAAAATAGGAACACTCATCTTCATCCAATATTTATAAAATCTTTAATCTAGCTCTCAAGCATGGCTCCCCTAAGCCTTGGATTAAGAGGGTTATAGTTTTTATTTTTTAAAAGTGGCTCTAATTATCGAACTATTATGATTAGCCCTCTTTTAGGCAAGCTAAATAGTATTATTTTGATAAAGAAGATTAGCATATGGCTGAAAAATGAAGCAATTAGTGGGTTAAAGGCGAGGGAATCTTTAGAAGACATAGTCAACAATGCACCAACTTGTTATGCTTAGGATCATAGCAGAGGAGTGTCTTAATGATAAATGCAATGTTTTTTGTTGTTTCGTGGACTTTAAAAACACTTTTGATATAATTCCTAGAAGGAACCTAGATGGTATAGATTAGAAAAGGTAAAGGTTTGTTTTAAGTTTAGGGATGTGGCTATAAGGTTATATTAGAAAGTTATTTCCAAATTCAAAAGTGGTGAGCGATGGTCATCCGATATTAACTATAATATTACAGTTAAGCGAAGGTGCCCCCTCTCCAATACCCTATTCAGTATTTACATTCAATAAGCCATATAAGGTTTTTTAGAAGAAATAGGTTCTTTAGGCATGACCTTAGCAGGAATAGTCATCATGTTACCTCTTTATGTTGATGATATCATTCTTTTGGTAAGGTGTGCATATGATCTTGAGGAGTAATTAATCATTCTCAAGGATTTATGCACCAATATGAGCATGACAATTAACATCGACAAAAAAAATCATGATTATCAAATTTCATAAAGTTACTTATGACAATAGAAACATGGAGGAACTCTTACAAATTTCTAGGAATTGAATTCTATCACAAGATCAATTGGAACTATAACATAGAGAGGAGGATTAATGGAGGATGCAAAGACTACTTTAGGCTTGAAAACAACTATAAATCGAAAAACCTTGTCATCTAGGGAAAAAAAGAAAATTTGCTTTAAAACACTCATCACTCTAATTATCTTATATGGTTGTGAAGCTTGGGGAATTAGGATGCAAGATTTGAAAAGACTCTTGGATAAGAATTGAGCAAATACAGAAGTGGTTTATTACTTATAATCTTAAAATTAAGAGCAATACACACTATCTTATCCGCCTATTAGAAGCTAAGTCGTCCCCCATTGAAATAATGTCTATGATTGGATACCTAATGTACACGGACAAATTAATAAATATATGAGACCACCAGCTTACTAAAATTGCTCTCAAATCCAACAAAAAACACCTAGGCCTCTATTACAACATGATTTTCCACACCTCATGCATCATGCCTTGATGGCCTTCCCTTGTCCCTATGTAGACTCACTATACCCACACTATACCCTCCTTACTCACTATAGCCTCGATGCTTCAGTTTAACCCTTAAAAAAACATTTTTGAAGATACACATGGGTCAACATTTATGCAACTCATGTATATGCAACTTGCACCTTTACAACCCACGTACATTAGTTTTTATGCTAAACAACAAAAAAAAAAATTGGAGTTTTTCTCATCAACTAACAAATACCTTAATCCTTGATCTTCTGTATGCCTAGAACTGCTCTGATTCGACCCTTCATTTTCCATTTGAGGAATATATATTGAGCCATTATGAAGCATTATAGGAGGAGAGACTTTGAGAGAAAGGAGACTATATAAAAATTTTGCCCCATTTCCATATACTTGAGCCTGCATCCTTTTGTCCTTGCTGATAGAACCAATTATGTTCATCTCCCAATCTCTCCATTATATTTCTGAGCCTTCCTTGCTATGGAGGATTGCAGTGGTGGAGGCCCAAGTGGAGGGACTCAGTTTCTCGATTCTGATGAGGTGTTGGAAAGGGTTGTCACATTGTATTTCTATTTTTACATTAATAGAAATATCCATTTATCGTACAAATTTCATCTGCAATTGTTTATATTTGTATCCATGGGTATAGTTTCTTTATATATGTTTAAATGGATTATGCTAGTTTGAATGCAAACATTTAATATATTTTATTCTTGGCTATATATTTTTGTTTAGGGAAAATTGTAGGGACGCAATTTTTATCATGAGCTCAACGGTTCTCGTCTTTGAACATTCGGTTGAGGTATGGTTTATATCCCTTAGTTGTTAGCTTCTTTAATTTATCTAGCATATTTGAGAATGGATGTGATTAATGGTGTCAACCTGTTTGCTTTGGTCCACCCCAAAAATATAGGAATATTTTCTCTATAAAAAGCTCAACTAGAACTATATCATTGAGAGGAGAATTGATAGAGGATGGAAATCCTACTTTCGTCTTGAAAACAACTATAAATAAAAAAACCTTGCAATCTCGGACAGAAAGACATTTTTCTTTAAAAATGTCATCACTCCCATTATCTTATATGGTTGTGAATCTTGGGGATGCAACATTTAAAAAAAATCTTATAGAATTGAGCAAATAAAGAAGTGGTTTATTACTTATAATCTTAAAAGTAATAGCAATAGGAACTATCTTATCTTCCTATTAGAAGTTGGTCTCTCCTCCATTGAAAGAATGTCTATGATTGGATACCTAATGTACAGAAACAAATTAAACATATGAGACAAACGAATTAATAAAATTGCTCTTAACTCCAAAAAAAAACACCTATTAGCACTCAGAAGTGCACCCTAGGTTGTGGAGGGTGAATCCAAAGGTAACATCAAAACCACTTTAAGAAAGGGCATTGACCTCTTCCTTTCTAAAGAGGGATCGCTCATAGATTTTTTTCAGGGCCAAGTACACAAACAAAATAAAATTCAGATGTATGGGTTGTTGAAACATAGCAAGGACACATTGGGCCATGTAGTGAACACATAAATGAATTACATAAGATTTTGCAGTTGAAACTCAATAGAGGCAAGGTAGCACTCGGTTACAATCAAAATGATGTTGGTTTGATGATAAAAGAAGAATGATGACATCCCATCAAAATAGATCATCAGAATGATGAATTATGCATCAACTTTGGTGAGAAAACTTGGTGAAAACCTAGAACAATAGCCAGAGCATAACAATATGAATTTTGAACTATTATACACTCATTCTAGATCTGAAAGAAGACATAATGGCAAGGTAAGCAAGAAGACATACATAGAGGGAAATAAATAATGGACTTTAATTAGGAATTGCACATGGATATCTGTAGCAACAGGCCCACATCCATCTCTATCATTTTATTATAAGCAGATCTCAATTTACATAGCCCTGAACCTCACGAGTTCTGACCCTGTCTTCCTCTATTGAGGGTATATTTATAGTGTTAACATGCTTTCGAGACCAACCTCAGAAACCTAAAATTAAATAGAAAATTTGGGATCAATCTTAACAACTTATGATCTGTCAAATTCACCATGATCATTTACAAAACGGGGAAGCATGATGGCATGCGCATGATTGACCAAAATGGAGAACTCAGACACCTAGAAACCATGCCCGCTAGCTGAAAATGATGGCTCGAAGCGACTTCAACAATATACAACAACCTTCCTCCTTATCTGCATCTTTAACCAATGGAATCGTCTTGGACTGTTGATCTTTACCTGCTTAAATCTTGACCGTTCAATGATGTGGCTCTTTAATATTTCACATATCTAAAAGGTTGATTTATTCATGCTAGTGGGACTAGCAGAATCCACCATAACCATAGATCCGCTCTTCTTTAAATCTCAACTGTCGAAATATGCCAATCTTTAAGCCATTTAGCAAATCTGGAAAGCCACTTATCTCATGCACATGTTTCCTTCTTCTACACTGTCGATCTGCATCATAAACTTTCCCATCCATTGATCTAATATCAAGCTACGGGCTTGTGGAAAGCGAAAATTGGGATCTCAACATTTGACGCCTAAATTATTATGTTTTCGACTTTCTCCCTCCTTTTCGAACCATCGATTTGGGTGGAAGCGATCTAAGCCGTCATATCTTGGATTGCAGAAAGAGGAAGTTGGGATTTCCAAATTTGCAACCCAGGAATTCACCTATTCCTCTTCCTCCTTTCTGCTCCCGCCTTTTTCTTTTTGCATCGTTGATCTATGCAGGACTCATTGTCAGTCATTAATCGTATGCAGAAAACTTTTGGACCCTCGATCTGGTGAAAAATGGAAAGAAAACTTTTCACTTTTTGTAAAACATGATTCTGACTTTTCTGCTTCCTCATTTCCGCTTCTTCCCTTCCATTTCTGCTTCCTCATTTCTAGTTCTTCCCTTCCATTTCTGCACTTTTTCGGAAAGCTTAAAATGAAACTTTAAATTTCATGACGACGAATTTTGACTCTTCCACTTCCGCCTTCCCACTTCTGACATTTTCATTATGCACCGTCGATCTTGGGAGGGATCCTCCTTTTGCAGCTGCAACCCCTACCCCAATTTTTTAATGATTTTAGGACCCCTCCTTAGATTTCTTAGCTTTGAAACTTTCTTAGACTACTTTTTCTCTTTGAATATCCTTTGCATGACTTAGTTTCATTTTACATAAGTTAGAAAAGGCTTTTTTTGAAAGGTTAAAACTCAGGTTTTTCACCGATGTGTCAAATGAACTCATCAAGTATGGATGACATGTCGGAGAAACTCAGGTTTTCCATCCGATTTTTTCCTATTCTTTATTGAGGCTCAGAAAATCTCAGTCTTGGGATTTGATATCACTGATGAGATGATCCTTTTCCTTACAATAGTTTTGATCAAGGCCTTTGCGAAGGTTGTCAGGAGATCTTGTTAATTGGCCCCGACATTATCGAGTAAACTTGGAGAGTTGATCCAATTTGATGGGGGGGAATTATTTTCGTATCTGACAACCTCTCGTCGAGAACTTTCAGTTCATTTTTCCATGGGCCTTTTTCTGCGAAATGTTGTGTGATAGCATCGCCATAGCTCGGGGTTTTGTGCTGATAAGCTCGATAGGACCGATCATTGGCAACCGATGAGACTTTCATGTTTTTTGTTGATAAATTTTTGCAGGAGTTTTTAATGAGTCTTCGCAATAGTGTCAAAAGAAATCCAATGTTGGAGCCAACATTGTCACGGCTAGTCTTGTCTTTCCTCACTGATCAAGGTTTTGGGTATCTTTATGATAGACTTATTGTCAACAGGAGTTGTTGAGTGCCACCCGTTAACGTCGAAAAGACTTCATGGGTTCATCTAACATTGTCGCGGGCTCCTTAGTTTCCTTATCGATTCAGAAAGTTGCAGATAAGGCTTCTAGCTTAGGTGCCAAATGACATTTTTAACCCATGGGTATTTAATCACCCAGCGACCGCATCAATGATTCCTTCCATGTTTTTCCTATATAAGCCTTGGGATTTTTACGGATTATTACCACTGTCCATTTGGAGCACTCCAAACTATCGATTTCCACCTAGAGTTTGCACTAACCGCTCAAGCTAGTTTTTATAACCAACTGTTAAGCCACTGTTTGTCAGGTAGGCTCTGAACTTCATCCTGATTACATTTTGTTAAAATGGTTTGGTGAAATGGTGGTTTAGGGGATTTTGCATGTATGGGATTAGGTTTTTGCTCGAGTAGTAGTGTTTTAAAGTCTTTCCCAACCCGGTAAGGTTTCATTTAATTTTCGTTGGGCTCACTGACCTTTCGAGAATTTCCCCACATGGAGACATGCCAAAACCCTTGGAATTCTTTTTTTTTATCTTGCTAGCATGGTCGTAGGCGGGTTTCTCACCTTTTATGCACCACCCGTCTTCACCGCTTGGGCCATGGATGTTGGTGTGTCATAATTTTTCATTGGTGAGGGTTTGGCCATTCGATCACTTCACCAACTGTTCCTCCTCTAGCTTGTATTGATGTGCATCGAGAGGGGAGGGTACGAACATTGGTCAGCGTAGGGTTTTCAAAAGGCTTCCCCAGTTTGATTAAGGCTAGGTTTCATGATGACCCTTGTTTTAAAATTCACTAAGTCATCGTCAAGGTTTTCATCTGATTCTGGGAAATGAAGTCCTAGCGTGTTCATGTTTAAAGCAAAGTGTGTGGTTTAAGCCTGTAATAAAACCTAGTTAGGAAATGTGAAGAACGATCTTGACAGAAAGCACTAGATGATTTATTTTTAGAATCATAGGTCTTAACCCCATGGAAACATATAGAGCTTACATTTAATATAATCTAGTTTTTGACCTAGTATTCACCTTCTAATATTTAGAGTAGCTCGATAACCTTTATTTTATGTCACAGGGCCATTTAAGATTTTCAAAGATGAGTCGGTAAATACAATTTTATTGCTCTCCATGATTTTTAGTACTATACAATCTTATATTTTTTTTATCGAGGTTTTATTCATCTTAATAATAGTTTTTCATATCAGTTTATGTTATTGATGATGCATGCATGTGTTTGGTCACATTAACTCTAAGACATGTCTTGGAATGTTTTTATTGCAACCTCAATCCTCCCTCAAAACCATGCCGAAGAAAGGAAAAAAGAAGGCTAAGGTCACAAGAGAGGACTCAGACCTAGAGATGTTACCTAAAATGGAAATTATTTATGAGGATACGAAATCCATCACAGGAGTTGAACCAGAATTTAAATGGGGACAATTTTATCAAATGATCAAAGACGAGACCATTCTAGATGTAGGATTAGAGGACATACCATTGTATGTAAACATAAGAATATTTGCTATCACAAAAGTATCTACATACCCTGAGCTTTTACCTTGTGTCGAGGTGATCAGGTGGATCCTATCTGAGGTAGATGCAGCTGCTATGATCGTGTCAAAAGTAGAAAAACAAATTTTTGCTTCCTTCAACCCCACATACATTTTCAAATCCTACAAGCTATCAGCACCTCAAATTCATATGATAGATAATCTGGATTTTGATGTGGTTGATTGTGCTAAGAAACTGATGATATCTAGGAAGCAGTTTGGCCAGAAAGCCTAAAGAGAATACAAGACTTCCAATTTGCGTACCTCATACCGACTCATAGCCCTAAATCTAAATCAAATCTTCAGCCAAAAAAATGGGAGGTTCTATAAGATGTGTTGGATTTTGCTGATATATTATGTAGCCATGCAAGGAACTATCTTCAATTGGGATGACATCATCATAGATAGCCTATCATCATGCATAGTTGCAGCAATAAGAGGTCTGACCCAAAGGAAATATGAATTCTACACGATCTCCTTTTTTATTGACTATATATTATGTACGCACCCATTCACAAAGCTAAATTGTGATTGGGATTCCGCTAGGACTCCTGTGTACTCCGCGTATCAGATCCTGTAGGCACACAAATTTTTTAATTTTTACAAGACCATCTCTGAACATTTTCTGCTACCATTGTATGACCTAATTTTTCTAAGAGAATGCAATTGCATGTCCGAAGCAGCACTAGAGATAGTAAGTGAATATGGAGATTACTATTTCTCCAAGGAATTTTAGTATATTTGAGGATGTATGGAGGATCCCAGGCTCCTTCACTACTACAAAGATACACCAGAGATTATGTCATCCACAAGGAGGTGGTAAGACAATTGTACATAGATGGTTTTGGGAACTTCCTGTTTGATATGAATAAAATTGTCTACCCACCGCTACCATTTTTCATTGGTACTTATAAGTTTACTAAGGTGAAGAGTTCCCCTGACTTTGTAAGAGAGCTAGAAAATTTTCCATAGAAACAAATCTTGGGACAAAGTTTCAAAATATTATGCATCTGTAGGGGTACATTTTGAATACTCCCATTATTTTGATAAGGAGGAGGATGTATACCAAAATGCATGAACGTGACTGCTTTGAACAAATGGTTCAGGAAAAAAAACACGACTTTGGGAGGAAAAGGCAGCATCAGTAGCACCTCTATACAACAAAAACGTAAAGAAGAAGCTACAAAGAAGAAGGAAGAGGAGGCCCAAAGGTTAGTGGAAGAAGAAGAGAAATTATTAGCTGAGGAGACCCAAAGGAAAAAGGAAGAATAAGAAGAAAGGAAAAAGGAAGAAGAACAAAGGAAAAATGAAGTAGAAGAAACAATGCAAAAGGAATCATATGACAGATCAAGAGAGGAGGTAGAAAAGGAAAGTGAAGAATTGAAGATGAAAGAGCAGGAAGACCAAGACAGGGAGAATTTAGAACAAAATACTACCCAATACAACCTAACAGATCCTTCTTCTACATCGGGAGACATGATGATAGGAGGTCACCTCCCTTTGGCAGAATTAGGGTCACTTCCTTTTACTCCATCCAAGAAACGTGCAGTTGCATGCTTGGATAAGGTAGTCTTCGACCCTAAATGAAAAACCATTGTTCGGAGGTCCGAAAAGAAGTTCAAGGTGGGTACACAATTTGATGTAATCACAGTTATTGAAAGAGCTATCATGAAAGGTACTAATGAAGATTCACAACTAATGGCCTCAATCAGCATCGTAGTTGCTCAGGAAAATTCCTATAATGTTGACAGATTGAAAGAAATGGTAGATCAATACAAGGAAAAAATGGTAAGAATGAAGGATACTCTGATGAAATAAAGAGGAGAAGGCTGAGAGATGAACAGGAAACATGAGGCCACTCTTTCAGAGTTCGAAAGACTCTAGGAGGCCTACCATGTTTTAAGAATTAGAAAAGGAGGCCTTGGTGCTTTCAAATTCCATCACCGAGGGAGAGAAGAAGGATCTTGAAAATAAGATTTTTGAGTTGGAAGTGTAGAAATCCATAGTTAGCAAGCAAGTGCAGGAGCTAGAGACAAAGAATAGATCACTAGAGAAGCATCTTAAGATGGCTAATGAAAAACATCCTAATATTACTCCTTTCCATTGTCAAGCCTATTTAATGCATACAAAAATACACTAGGTTCAATTAAAAATGGTGGAGGAAGTATTTAAGATTAAGCAAATAGAGGCGAGACTAAAAGAAATAGCAGATAGATCATTGGATTTCATGAAATATTTTTCAGAGGTCATAGAGCTTGTGCAAATTCAGGTAACTTGGATTGGAGCAAATTCAGTTTTTCCTAAACACATGCCCCAAAAAACAGCAGGAGAACTGAAAATGGAGTTGACACTCCTAAATTTCAGCAGCAGTAAGATTGAACAAGGAAATTAAAAAGACTACGAAAAAGTGTAAGAAATTTCACAAGAAAATGTGCATGACACATAATAGATGACAAGCTTCAACAACAACTTAGGTTCAGGAATTTCCAGACAGAGAGTATTATTTAAAGAATCTCTAGGAAAAATTCTAGATAAAGGACCAAAGTATTCAAAAGATCGAGAGAATTAATGAGGAAGCAATCAAAATTTGGGTTGCACAAGCATCTGTTCATAAATATCTCTTAGAATATTTGTTAATGCTTACCCCACCAAAGGTGAAATAGATCGAATCTTAGCTAGCTAAGCATGAAGTAAAGACACGATTGTTAGAGCCAGTGGACTGTCGAACCATCACCGAAGAAGCTCGTGCATGGAGCAATTTCATTTGGACAATAGATGGACCCACCTAGGACTTTGTTTTGTTTCCATTTGGCACTCAATGCAATATTTATATTGTATTTTCATTTTCCTATTGTAATACACTAGAAGACAATTTTTTGTAAGTTCAAGAGTCAAGGAAGCCTAAAAGGTAGGGGTAGCCCAAGAGGGATTTTTAAAATGTAAAAATAGGGGTAGAATAGAGATTAGAGATGAATTTTTCTAGCGTATAAATGCTAAAGTTATTTGTATGAGAATTACTTCTTTTATGAAAAAAGCGAACCAAATTTTGTTGGAGGAAGGACTGTATGAGTTTCCAAATGGATTATGTGGATTTCTAAATGATGAACTATATATGTTTTAGCCTACTATACAACTGTGAGATAATTCTAACTTGTTGAACTACTTCGACAGTTTATGGATGATTTTACTTTTTGTTAGAAATCTTGTACATGTGAATGAGTAATGAATGTGTTAATAAAACAATCTATCTTTGTTTATCTTTTCTGCTATAATTATGTATGTAGAATTTGAACAACTACCTGTAAGATTCGATCAGCACCATTACAGTACATTACTCAATTAATTATAATCTTTTCTCTCTTTGGGGATAGGGTAGATTAGATTAGGATAGATTAGAATATGGTAGATTTGCTTAAAACCGACTGAGGCATAAGAGTGATAAGATGGTAGGTAAGAAACTACGCATCACGAGTTGAGGATCTTACTCACCAGTCACTTGCATTTAGTCTAGGGACTTTCATTTCATCATAAAACTGAAAAATTACATAAACGGTGGACTAGGACACTACTCGTAAAACATACTTAAAACTTTCTTGTAATTCTATGGTAGCTGGGCCACTAACTGGATGGATTCCCCATTCCAAATACTAAATGGCCTAATTGGGGACGATTATTGTGGAGAAGCCCTATTTTTGGTACCTGGGATATTTCCAGGCATCAACACCTCTTGAATCATCAATTTTGACATAAGAAATTTGAACTTCATCTTTTTCATGATCAAAACTTTTGTCCTTATGCTTTCGAGTACCCACCTTTCTTTTTTATTTATACACCATTGATCTCTGCATGGGCTCGCTGAAGTGTCAGATATTCACAAAATGTGAAAGGAAAAATGTCACATCCCCGTGCCTCCGACCGACGAAGAGGACGAGATCTCCATGGCTCAAACCACCCAGGCTAAGAGCCCCATGAGCATATGCATACACAGAATCACTGAAATAGAATTCTTGAGATTTTATATTGAACTAGAATATGCTCACAAGAATATTTATCATGCACAGATGCAATCATCTATCAGACACAGCGGAAACATCATACATTCAAACAAGCATTCATGCAACATGTTCATCATATCATTAACAGAAATTAAGGTTGCAGAAGTAAAAATGGACAAGAGAACTTATCTTTTGATGAACTCGTTCCCCAACCAGCTACGTCGCTGCAATGTTCCACCCAACCATAGGCCAGCGTGCTCCTTAATCTCTCAGCAACGCTGCCACCCCCGAGCTGGGCATGACTCTCCAAGGAATAAGGGAACAAGCAGGCTTACACATAGCCAACGATATACAAAACACACAACCAAGCCAACACAATTGGGTTTATCAAGCCATTAAGGAGTTGGGAAAGGCTCAATGCTAAGATGGTGAGCTCATTACAGAGCCAAGAACACCTACACCAGAGCTAGCCTGACCTCTAAGACACCCAAACACACGCAACACAAGGAATCAGTCCCTTCTCTGCTACACAGTCCCTCAGGCCCTGCATTCCCTTCCAGTGCTATTCAGGGGTGATGGAGAAGAAGGACATCCCTCTAGATTTGTCTGTCTAGATTCCAGCCACCAGGTTTATCAAGAAAAACTAAGCCCCCATCCCTGCTCCTCTCCCAGTCTGAAGACCAACCATTGCACTCAGGCAATTAATTTAGCTGTCACAGCTTAAACAGGGAAAAACGGCTCCCGAGCGATTATACAGCCCCACTGAACGTATCAGTGCACCAATTTACAACATGGGGGGGTGGGGGGGGGGGAGGGGAACAACAGTTCTAAAATGTAATTAGCATACATTACCAACATACACGGGGAAAACAACAGTCCATTTTTCATACTCGAGGCCGCTGAGGAAAAATGTATGCAGACCACACTTGGGGATGAATTTACAGTATCTCGACCGGTGCATATACATCCACAATACAAAATCCACAAATTAGCCCCTGAGAAAAGGACGGAGCCACACCATTCTCAAGTTCACAGAGGAGAAACTACGTGGTTAAAACTAGGAAATCCTGTGCGTGAGAGACTAATGAACGAGCAATGGTTCAGGCGCGAAAATGAACAGCCCCCAGAGAGGACGCAGAAGTGGATGTGCGTGAGCCTTCAGCACAGTTGTGGAGAGTGAAATCCCTGTGTGTGGATGAGAGACGTGAGGAAGGAACATACTGTGGAGGTGAACAGCCAAATCATGAGGTCATGAAATTGGAGAGTGCGTGAACTTTTTTCTTGCCATAGTGAAGTCAACAGTGGGTATGTGGGTGAGGACTGACAGTCCTGCCACCCCACTCCCAAAGATCATAACTACCCCAACCACCAGCACCCTTTCTTAATGAAAGTGGTTGGAATAAAAGAAGGTAAGAAGACACATGGATTTTCACCCTATTGGCCAAAGTTGGGCAAATTCCCCTACATCCTTATCCTTGTGAAAATCATGCCCCTTTCTCTTTTTAGTTGCCGCGATCATAGATGGTCGGGTTCATTTAATTAATTATAGATGCGTATTTACATCATGACCATCATAATATATGTCGCATGCCCCAGTATACCATCGGTGACAAATTCAAATCCAAAACATAACATAACCGATCAATGGTGGGGCCTTGGCCTTTAGCTCCGCACCATGATCATTTACAATATATACATCATCATATACATCTAATGCAACGTGGTCAAAAATGGGTTGTTACATGAAACTTCAACTTTCTATAACCCATAACTTTGTGTTTCTTCTTTCCGCCCTTTGGCTTTGTAGAATCCTCCTGGACCATTGATCTTCTTCGGAGATAATATGAACCATTTGATCTCAGACTGCAGAGAGCAGAAATAGGGACTTAACTTTGTTCACCAAAACTTATTACGTTTCCATTTTCCAATCTCTTCCTGGATCGCGGAAGGAAAAAGCCATATTTTCCACTTTTATAACCAAGATTTAGTCCTTTTCGCACTTATGCTTTCTCCTTTCCTTGGGAGGAAATGAATTTTGGCCTTCAATCTTTTCCACGGTGCATCCAAACCATCCATTTCATGTTACTATCCAACTAATGGTAGATCTCTTCATCCACAATCATTTTTAAAGTTGGAAATAATAATTACTTATGTATTTGGTCATTTTGGATCTGAAAATGTCCTTTGAAATACCTCCACTCCTTTATCAACTATCTTTGAACGTTTTATGATGTGAAAGTTTTCATACCATTTTTATCATTATTGGTGAAACCCCTTTCAAATTAATTATCCTAGAAATGGTGCTAACAACTGGCTCCAACTTGGGATTCTATCCTCCCTGCAAGGTATCAAAGAACCCTGCAGACTAGGTGCCAGATCCATTGCATGACTCCCAACATTTTTATGAAATCCCCAACATGCTCTGAAAAACAAAAACTGAAATGATGCTGAAACAAACTGAAAAATTACTAAAATAAATTCTTACCATGTCAAGCTTATTTATACCTACCTACCCTACTTACTAAACATGAGTTCCCAGTCAAGTGACTTCTGACTTCCAGTGGATCCAATGAAGCAAATGATCCCATAAACAAACTTTCTCCCCGGGCTTGATCACAAACATAGATGACGTACTTAATGGAAAATTGTTATGATAAATAAATTGACCTTTGCTGTAAATACATAACCAACCATTACCACTGCAATGCTTCTCCATGTATTCTTCCACTGGATCATTATAACCTGCAAAATTTTCTGTTATCCATCTTCCATGATACAACTGCTCCAACTGCAACTCCTCCACCACCCTGTCAGACTAATCTTTAAAAGAATCATGCAAGGAATGTTCATGATAGCTTGTACATGAGACATCAACTTCTTCATCTAAAATTTAAGCATTTTTAACTTTATTCTTTACAAGTGTTTCAAAATAAATATCATTGTGTTTTTTCATAGAATCAATCAAAGTATTTTCTAAATCTAGAAAACATAAAAAAGTATCCCATTTGGAGTACTTTTCTTCAAGAAAATCACGTGAAATGTACTCTTCTTGACATTTTGAATTGGAAGAACATGAAGAGACATCCCATTTAGGACCCTCAACTTCTTCTAGGTGATCCAATCTATGATTATAGACTGTTGGTTCTTTAGGTACATTATCCAAGTAGTCATCCTCATATTCATCATATGTAGGTGAAATGAGATCTTCTTCAAAACCACCATAGATAGAGTTTTTAATAGGATGATTGCATTCTTCATCAAACAAATTGTAACACTCCTCATGTACAACACTAGGTTGATTATCTTCTTTCTCATAATAAGCAAGATTGGAATGCATAGAAGATTCTACTTGTCTACCCTTCTCATCATCCATTCCTAAGAATGCCATGACATTATTCATATTCTCAAGTTTCTGTGTTTGATTAGAATTTCTTGATCTTTGTTTTAGAAATTCAAATGAGGGATAAGAAAATGGAAAATGGTTACTCTCATCATGCTCACTATACATCCTATTTTCATAAATTTTATCATGGATTGCAATCATATTTTCTTCATTAACTGGGATGGGATTTGCAAAATATCCAACTCGTTGTTTATTCTCTTCTGTTTTTTCTGTATTTTGTTGGCAACTAGAAGGTTAATTTTGATTTAACCCGCCTTTATTTACAATAACATGTCTATTTCTCAAATCTATATTTCTCCGAACATCATCTATAGCATGCAAATACCCTCTTTGGCACTTCTCTGCCTCTGACTCTTCCTCAAATCTGATTTTGTGTTCTCTCATATCTCTCTGTCTATTATGTAGTAGTGGAGGATGGATTGGCATTCTAAAGTTTGGGTTTTTTATTTGAGGCTCATATGGTTCCCTATTTAATGGTTTATTATTCGTAGTCATCCTATCCATCAGTCTCTCCATTGTTTTCATCATCATTTCAAACTTAGCATCATTAGGAGAAGAGGCAACAGAAGTAGAAGGAACATTTTCTTCTCTAGCTTCCATTCTATCCATTTCTACCCTTTGTTTAATCTTTCCACTTACCATCATATGAGCCTCCACTTCTAAATCATTTTGGAACATAACAGGAATACTTAATGATTTTCTTTGTCTCAATAATAATGCAAAGTCAATGTCAAAGGCGTTTGCATAATGGAGTTTTGCAACACCTACTAATGATTGAATTTATTTTAGCATACTTCAATAAAACCATGGTTTCACCCTCATGTTTCTTCATGGAATAAAAATCTAAAAGAAAATTTTCAAATGACCTCCTCTCACCCCAAAAATTCAAAAAGATGGCAAAAACCTCTCCCCACGTACTAATGGATTCATGTTGGAAATGTCTAAACCATTCCCTAACATCTCCTTGAAAGGAGTGGACACTACAACAAATCCTGGAATTAGCATCCCATTTAGCATCCCTTTTTAGTGTAATTTTTTTTACGTTGAGTGATCAAACTAGACACTAAGTGGGACGCGTCATGGACAAAACTTAAAGCGTCTCAAAAAACTTCTTTTTTTGCTTCCTAGATAGCATCCTTTATGACGTCCAAAATAGCATCTCTTTTTTTGCTTCCAGAATAGCATCCAACTTTGCCTCCTAAAAAACGTCAAGGTTTGCTTCCATAATAGCATCCAACTTTGCTTCCTAAACAACGTCTATGTTTTCTTCCTAAATAACGTCCTATTTTGCTTCCTAGCGAGTGTCCATTTTTGCTTCTTAAATGACACCCCTGTTAGTACCATATTTGCATCCTTAATAGCACCATGTTAGCATCCAAATTAACATCCAATATTGCATCCATTTTTTCTACCACTTTAGCATCCCATTTTGCACCATGTTATACTTCCAAATATGTGCCAATTTTTGCTTCCAAATTTGCACCAGTTTTTGCTTCCTTTTTTTGCATCATGTTTTGCTACCAAAATGATGCCAAATATTTCTTCTATTGTTGCACCATATTTTTCTTCCTATGTAGCACCATGTTTTGCTTCGAAAGTAAAATCTTATTTTTCTACCATATCAACACCATGTTTAGCTTCATCATTAGCACCACGTGTTGCATCCTTTTTAATGCCTAGTTTCGTACCTCTCATGTTTTCGTGACTAATTTAGTCATTTTTAGTAATTTTATATATGAGTTTTCGTCATTTTGTTTGGTCACCTATCTATTATTTTTTTCTTACTAATTTAGTTGTTCTTAACTGATATTATAATATCATTAGGGCATGGAGGAATCGAACCACCAACCTCCTGCTTGTAAGGAAGGCGCTCTTCCATTTAGCTAGAACCCTTTAAGAATTTGGGAACCTAACTTATAGAGTCCTCTATAATGGTAAAAAGGATCAACACACAACTTTGAGTATCTAATGGTCGACAAAGGATGATAGATTGTATTATCCTCAACATGGGATTGATTACGTTCCTTGGTTCTTTGTATATCATTTTCCTATTATTGTAAAGTTTCTATCATTATAGTACCAACATCTGCAACTTGTGAGGAAGTAGTATCACCTTTTTACTGTGATATGGTGGTATCCTGGGATTAATCTGATTGAGTGTCATCAACTAGTTGATCCCTCTATAACTGAGAAACAAAATTATCCTCAATTCCTAATTCTATTGTAGTGCCACTCATTCCTCTAAGTTGTTGACTATCATCAACCCAGCTACTCAAATGATTTATTGGTCACCCACTTTGAAGTGTTTAGTAAATAGAGTCCAAATGGGATAGAGCTAAGGTACTTTCAATATTAATCTATGCTACAACCCTATCATTCTCTGCAATCATAGACACATTACATTATATATGTCCTTAAATTATGACCTCTAAAGTTCAAGTCCATAAATAACATGGTAATACTCAATCCATTCAAAACCTCGTGTGTTTTTTGAAGAATTTTTTGAACTAGATAACATAGGGGCTATTCTCGTTGGAAGGCAATTGAAATTTGAGATAGAGAGACCTAATAAGAATTTTGGAGTCCCATAATATTGTAGCTTTGTGAATGCTCTACTCTCACAATAATTATAGGCCTTGGAGTAAAGCTAATGCTTTTTCCATATTATTAGAAATGATGCCAATTCCCCATGCAAACTCAATGACTTGTTTTCCTTTGGGATCAAATACAAATCCCCTTCGTACCAAAACACTTGACACCCATGGTAAATTGACTTAGTTGCAAGCCCACAAAGTAGCAACTTCAGTAAGTAACATGCCTACATAATTACAATTCTACTATGCAGTGAACCATCGGCTCAACTCATGGCAATTATCAATGAGTTAAATGACAAAATATTGTACTTTTAATATAGGAACAAAATGAAACCAAACTGTAGTTGGTTAGTATTTAAGAATCTGGAATTGTACTTGGATTGATAGAAAAGGTTGTTATGTAAATGCATGGACAGTAATAGAGGTTTAAAAATTAATACCAAGTGTTGTACAGTGACTGCCTAATGCTCTGTCAAACAATCAATTTTTGATGAATACATATTATTATGCATATTATGTATCATTTATGAATAGGAATTATGTTTCCAAAGAACCTAAGATCTGACATATATTACCTGTTCCTTCAGTTTGGAGTTCCAGGTGACTTCAACAAGGTTGATGCTAATATCATATGCAACCACCAAAGTGGCAAGGTCTCTCACATATCTTGAAGTCAATATGAACTTAAAACTCTCCATCATTCCCATCTTTGGTTTCTCTTGTAAAAAGTACGAGAGGTTGAGTTAAAGAACCTAAAATAACTTATGTTCTTAACATAACACATTTTAAAAACTGCAAGAAATAAAATATAGATATACCTTCTTCTTACGATCTTGTCCCTTGGGAATTGTAGGATAATCCACTACAAATTTATTTACCCATCAGTAGATTCCACATAATGTAAGCCTCAGTAGCACCAAAATGTGCAACATTCCCTTCAAGGAGACTACCCAACCATCCACACCAAGCCCAAGATTCTTACACATATGGGAGAAATACTTAACAATTCTTCCCAAAAAACTCAAGGCTACAATGGCTCCTAGGCCAAATAGAGGGTAGAACTGCTTTTCTTCATCCACTGTTGTAATCTCCAAACAACCCCAAATAGCTCATCCCTTATATTGATACAACTTGTATCCATTTTCATTTTCAATATAGACTTGTTTTAGATATAAATCCAAAAAACCAGCATAACCCATCGATAGAAATGAGTTGTAATTACTAAAATGAAACTCAAACTACAGGCCATAATAATCTTTCGGAATCTCTTTCTACTTTAAACAACTCTGACAAACTTACGCCATCTTCTGTAATAAATCCATCCACAAAACAACTCATTCTATTTTTTTACAAGAATTATTTAATCAATAATTGTCCTTTAACCTTAAATGTAAGAGGATTTACTATATAATTCAGGGCCTACCTAAAAGAGTCATTAAGAAAAAGGTTGACTGCACATGCCTCCAATCAACCCTCTCTCTGCTACTTTAGTATCAATCTCAGCTGATATACATTTCAGGGAAATGATTGTGAGAGCTTCTTGGATATTTTTCTTGGAATAAAATATTTTTAAGTCAACAATTATTGTAAAAATATGATGCTTCGTAGAGTTATGCTTTAACTCTTTCCCCTTTTTTATTGGTTTATCTCTAGTTATCACTATCCTTCCACTCTAGTTATCGTAATAATTGTTATCCTTTATTGGTTTATTTCTTTTACATCTAGTTATCACAACTACTTTACTCTTAACTTTACTTTTCGCAAAATAGAAAACCTAATATCCTCAAGAGAAGAACCCTCCTTTCTATTTATGGAATAAGGAAGAGAGTAATTACAAGCAAACCTTGTATTAGGTAGACAAGTGGACCACTTAACAAGACAAATTCCAATCTAACCAATCCATGAACACTCCAAGAGAATGTTCCTTAACTAGAGACCTTACATGTGCTAAGGGTAGGTGATTACAACACATCTTCTGCCTACACACTTCTCCAAGTAACTCAGGTAGTGTGAACCACATGTACAAAGGTCACGTAATCCCAGGCCCCTATGTTCCAACTTACCCACTTAGAAATGGCCTCAACTGACTTCTAACCTAAATGCCATGTAAAACTGGTTGTTTATCTCTTCCTATGTGACTTGGATTTCTAGAGAGTCAGAGAAAGGTTGCTTGTAATAAAGTTTTTCTAGTTGAACACAATGCAGTGCTTCTCTAGGTGAGGCTATTAGTTGGAAAGTGGAATGAAGCAGTCCCCATACACTGTTTATGTCCCTGACCTCCATTTTGATGTTACTAAAGTTCTAAAGGGTAGATTTTCTGACATGATTAAGATGAAATGGGTCTAAAGAATTGTGTTTATCGTTCATATGCATTGTGCTAATTGTATAAGTATCTGCATAAGTTTCTCCCTGTATAAGAAATAGATTTCATGCAAATAGTGCTTTACATCCCCAATCTTAATAAGTGATGATGGAGGACACTGAACCTCCAGAGTCTCTAAACATAGGGGACCAAAGGAAACAGTTAAGATTAAAAAAATAACAAAAATAAACTTGCTGACCAAGAGGCATTCAATACTTTTAGAATAGTCTAGCTTTGCTCAAGGAAGAGATATAGAATAAGATTGAATCCTACAAACACATAACCACTACATATAGCAAAGAGACAAAGAAACAACAGAGTATGTTACCTTAAATAATTATTAATGATGTAGAGTAGATAGTTAACTTCACTCTTGCAAATGCCAAACAACCAAGGTAAGCACAGACTGTTCTTGCTAAATGAAGTGGCTAGAGAATAGAGGGGTCAAAATTTATAATGATGGTCAAAAACCTATCCTTGGTTGCAAAACAATGTAGGAATTTAAAGAGGTAGAGAAAAACTTCTAAAGGCTTCAAGAATATAGTATACATTGGGGCCCTGAGATGTCCACTCTGTGGATCAATACATTCATTGTAATACACTGAATAATAAATGCCTTTTCCAATTAAACATAGAATTGAGTGAAAATCCAGCAACAGTAGGAAAGCATAAGATGCCAGTATGTTAGGTAAGAAAATTAACATACATCACTCATTTTCATTCCATGATTTTTATCCTGTTGCTTGACAAGAGGTCAATCAAAGAAATCTCCATTATACATCACATAAATCCCAAGCTTCAATTCTTGCATGTGATTGAACCACTGCCTAAGAAGCTCTATCTGAAAAACATAGCAAAATTCCAGGGGATCAATACTTGTTTTCGGAATTATAGTCTTAGGGTAAACAATAAATGCCAGATATACATCATTTGGCACATTTTCTACTTTGAAATTTCCTTCAAATTCTTGTTTTGGAGTGTACTCCAAGTCTTCAATTCCCCCCTCTACACACTTAGGAAACAAACGAAAAGGAATTGGAAAATAAAGAAGAGCAACGATGTTCATAACAATCAATGCAACATCAATCTACAAACAATAAAAATATGTCATTTACAAACAAAAATGTACTAGGTTTAGTGGCAATCTGCAAACAATAAAAATACACCAAAGAAAGATATAGATCACCTGTTTAATCATTTAATTTTTACTGTATCAGTAAAAGAACCCATTTATTTTGGAGGAATCAATTTTACATAATTACAATTTAAACCTTTGCCACCACAATCGAGACCATATTCTAACCTAATTAAAAAAATTACTATAAAAAAGTTATAGAGGGGACTTTATGAGAGAAAGTGTCAATACAAACTATCATTGAATCCAGATAGGTTAATCATGGATTTCACTAAGTTGAAATTAAGAATAGTACAATCTACAACCTCTATAAAACAAAATTAAAAGGCAAGAATAAACTGATTCACAGAGCTATATAAGCTTCTACATTCATGAGGCCACTAAGTGACTTACATAACAAAAATCGAAGTATCATCTAAAACATGTAGCAGTTTCCAAAAGATTACATGAGACAGTCAATGTATCGACAATTGCAGCATAGTCCAACTGAAAGAGACATTATCACATAATCATTGATATTTATCACTTGGTGCAGCTAAAATGAGATTCATTACCAAAAAAGCATTTCCAAAGCTTTGAAATATAGTTTTAATATGCTTCAAAATGAGCAAGAAGCTTCTAAACATTTTCAAATGAAACCTAGGATTTCATGTTGTAAAAGCCAGCCTCCTTCCCCTGCAATTTCACCCTTTGTGCATGAAATTATATAAATTTCCATCCTAATAGCGTAATTCAGTTTTTCCATGACTTCTAGTTTCCCTACAATAAATCAGTTAATACTTATGATTTTTCCCATGGTGTTTCATATTTCTCCATTTAGTAGAACAATATAATTCTCTCTCCAAACTTCAGATTCACACCACTTTTCCTCCCTGACCAGCTTAGCATAGATGAAAGAAATCCCAAAACAAAGGATAGGCTGACCAACGGGAATAAAACAATGACAAGTTTTTTTACCTCTCGATTTATAATAAGATAGCCTTGACCATCCACCATGTGTGAAATCATCATTATCATGTCATATTCGGCATCAAGGAACTTCAAAGGAAGCTTGGTTTTATCTATATCAAAAGCACACACACGAACTTCAACTCATTGAAGAAGATCTGCCCTATTTTCCAAGGTAACCTTTGAAGAGTCCACTTTAACAGTGTACCATTGTCCACATCTTGCATCTGCAGGATTGCAAAATCCATAAACAAGTAAAGAATGAATGTTAGTTTTTGGGTATATAAAAACCCTTGCTACAAAGGATGTTGAATGTGGACTTATGATGTAGAGACAAGCCATTATTTGTTCAAAAGAATCTTGAAAACATTGAATGTGGACTTATGATGTAGAGACAAGCCATTATTTGTTCAAAAGCATCTTGAAAACATAACAATATGCCACTATGCATGACTAGATTGAAATTGCATGTTTCTATAAACCCCTAGCTTATCATTAAAGTATCAGGTTTGCAATGTATTATTAACCAACCAATATTGAACCAGTATAGTGTACATGGTAAATTCTAGGTGTACATGATAAATTGAGCCTCCTTCCCCTGTAATTTCAACAACAAGTAGAGAGATGACCAGGCTTGTATTAATGTGGAGACCCAGGCTCAACACCCCCCCAGCCAGTTGGTGGAGATGAAGCCAGGTGCAAGTCCTAAGTGAATTTGATGGCATAGATATGCTTGTCATAGCATAGCAGCTTAGCCAAAGAAATTCTATAATACATATTTCTCAAAAACAAAATAGCACCCAAAAATATCCCAAAAGCCTGCTCTCAAAATTTACAGTTTACTCAAGTATTGGTATAAAAAATGGAGGTGCAGTTTGTACGATGCCAACTAGCAAGCGAGCTATTCAAAATTCAAGGCTGAATTTTTTATCTCCCTCATTATAATGTATCTGCATGTAGAAGCACTAAGTTAACACT
Source organism: Pseudotsuga menziesii (assembly GCA_001517045.1). NCBI lineage: Eukaryota > Viridiplantae > Streptophyta > Pinopsida > Pinales > Pinaceae > Pseudotsuga > Pseudotsuga menziesii. The sequence continues at coordinate 92,992 of LPNX010319754.1, forward strand.
GCATGAATGAAGAGAGTGATGGATAAACAAATGTGGCATTAAAGGAAATTATTCTTCTGCTATTGATGTTGGTGGTGCTACTAGAGGATATTCTTCTATTTCCCATTCAAACCTTTCTTAAAAAACACAAACTCCTCCTATAATTCCATAAAAAAGGCAAACCATTCCCTTGATCTCAACCTTGTTTGACAATATAGGGAAAAGATGACCTTGCAATTGCAATTTTTTTATGCACATGAAATATTTTTTAAGGAGGCATGCTCTCCCCCTTCACTAAGATGGCATATGATATAGCCTATAAATAAGGAAACTCAAGTATAAAGACCCCTAAGCACATGAAAATCTCCATACTACTCTCGCTGGTAAGGAGAAAGCAGAGTTTGAAACTCTCAAGCCAATCTAATGTGAGTGATGAAATGAGGGTTGCTCCATTTTACATATGGATGAATGGACAAAATAGTTAACCAAACCCCTGTTGAACAAAATAGTCGGGCAATACTATTATAATAGTAATGGACAAAATAGAAGTCAGTCCATACAATGGATTACCAAATACAAACATCAAACAAATCCTTTCTTGTAAGCCTTATTTCCATGGACCATTTGAGTCTAAAGCTATTGTGACTAAAATGAAGAGATGAGTTTGTTGCGAAACTAAATGCATCCTGCTACAATTGACCAAGTATTCAAACAATCTATCTGCAATGCTATCATACCAAACCATTTATATAAACATGTTATATAACATCTATCATTTACTAATTCAATTCAAGTAATGGAGTTCTTTAAAATCCTCAAGCAACATTAAATGACACTCAATTGCTTAATCTAATCAAGGAATTTAAAATACAATGATCTAACATAAATTATGTAAGCAAAAAAATTTCATAACAACTTCTGTTTAAAAGAATTGTCTACCCATAGATACAATAAATAGAAAATTCATTTAGTAATTTGCTCAATATCAAATAGAAAACTCATTTAGTAATCTGCTTAATATCAGCGTAGTCATACCATAAATTTTGCTATTTAAATGACGAACTAAAAGTGTGGTCATATCCCAAGTACAAAGTAAGTTTATAGAATGTGATAGTCATGTATTAACCATAAAACCGTGAAGGTAGTATGTATGAAATGAGAAGTCATGCAAAAGTCTGTAATGTAACAATAGAAACATCCATGTTATACTTCCAAGCATACTTCACAGGCAATAAAGACTAGAGTAAGAGAATATGGGCATAAAGACCATGACTACCCACCAAATCAAGATCTTCTTTATCCACAATTTCTATGTTAGCAATGTGACCCTCATAGTGACGACGTAACTATGCCTCTGTGTCCAACTGCATCTTATCCTATAAATCAACGTGTGTGAAAATGACTTCCTTAAAATGGAAATAGTACATGCAAGGTATTTTATACACATACTTAAGTGTTAAACCAATTGTCAATAACAGGTGGCCTCACCTTTATATGACTGTAGACAACTGTGACTAACAACAAAAATTAAGACAATGATTAACATAAAAAGAATAAGTTAGATGTTTAATGATATCCAAAACAAGAACCATGTTTATATTCATGCTGCAAGATATACTTAGTTTTAAACTTGCCTTCAATAGTTCTAAATTTCTAAGCATGGTTGTCATCACATTGAGTCTACAGAATGAACACTGGAAAATCATGCCCATGTTGATCATATATTACTGGGATTTGTGGTAAATGTATAAATATGAAGCAAACTTGTACTTAGATTTGAATATTGAATCCATCCTGCCACCCAAAAGAAAACAACCAAATCATAGTGTGAATCCAAACAATGTCAATAGTATATAAATGTATTACAATACTGCAACTAAATCAGACATGAATATCAATTACTTTGAACTAAAAATATCTGGCAATTCACCTGAGATACAAAGTAGAGATCATCATAGCTGAATCTTTTGTTGTCGTCTTGGCCCTCAAATGATGTCTACACAAAAGTTAAGAAAGAAATTGAGAAATAGAATAGCTTGTCATCTTATGTGACTAGTCAAAAGGAAGCATTACAGATATAGAAATATTTTTAATTATCAACAACAGCAAGAGAATATATAGTATTTCTTTCATATAGTCACTATGCAATTGGGTTAAGCAAGAGAATATACATTATTGCTTTCATATAGACACTATGAAATTGGGTTAATGGTTGAAAATGAGAATGTTTGGCAATGTCAACAGAAGAATTTCTTGCATAAAGTCCAACCAATTGCAAATTAAGCCAGATGGAGAATAGTCAAACAATTTTTGTAGGGAATGTTGAAGATGCATGATAAGTGTATGTTGAAAATACTAGTTTTTGCAGGGCATGTTGAAAATGCATGATAAGAGTGCGTTGAAAATACAAGGTAAAAAGGGATTTGTAGTCTTGATAACTTTGGAATTTTGTTTTAGTAATGAACATGCTTCCTTATTATATTGAAATGATTATCCACCGCTTATCACTTATCAAGAGGTAGAACACAGTTTCACTTGTAAGGCATGTGACTGATGCAACCATGGCCTCCTTGCATGAGTTATCACTTATCAAGAGGTAGAACACAGTTTCACCTGTGAGGCATGTGTGAGGCATGTGACCACTTGGCCTGACATAACAACCATGATGGTAGAACCACGACCTCGTTGCAAGAGCACGCTGGCCACTTTTTTGAGCAATCAAACCCCAGTAAGTGCAAATGTAACAGCACTCTCATTTCACCTATAGGAATAATATTTTGTGCATGCCATTTTGTTTTAGGTGGAAAATGAACAAATAAAACCTTACCCTCTCAGAGAAAGGCAATATAAACTAAGATCTGTCATCTGCCCCCTTTTCAAAATGCAATGGTAAGGAGGATTTCAGGACAGCCTATTTTATCTACTGCAAAACTGAAGAACTTAAAAAATGGTATTCAAATGCTTGAAATATAATGGTGGGGAGGGAGAACTAGTAGCCATAGTTATTAGAGTTGTCAAAATGACCAGCAAGCTCAAACTAAAAATGAAAAGAGTTCAGATACAACTTCAGATTACAGGCACATGAATGTGACCACTTGTGCAATCGAATTGATTACAACGGTGTTGATATTTGAGAAAAAGTGGTAGAAGCAAGGTAAATTACAGATGACATGGTGAGGATCCATCCTAAGCGGGGTTCACCCTCAGTGAAAATATCAAACCCTAGCTTGGATTACAGATCCTTGTCTGCAGTGCAACTCATTTTATTATTTGTTGTACCTCCGCAACCACGACCGCAACTGCCTCCCCTTCCCCGTCCTCTACCTCGTCCACCATCAGAAGCATTGAACTTGGAGCTATGAGCACTCATATTTTTGGAATCCGATTGGTCTCCAAGGGAATCGAACCTTGATCGAACTGGCAATCCTCCAATGGCAAGATCCACTCTGCCCATGGCCAAGATCCTTATCGGTCGGGTTAGAAATATGTCACTATATCGAGTGGGGCATGGAAGTATATCCCCATGTCTCATTTTTTCCCCTAACGATAAAGACAAAAAAGAGCAGCAATATAGAGCATGAAAACACAGTTTGAATCCAAGGACCCCGCCCTACATATACGAGCTGAACACAAATACTTCAAATTTAACCATTTGTTAACGGAATGCAACCTCCATTTTTTATGAGTTATGGTGATTGAAACCCTTGGAAACAAAAATCAAGGCTAAGTGGTGGAAGGAAAATGACTGAGTTACAAAAACCACATATCAAATACATCTCCATTGGTCTCCTATGTTCGGATGACGAATTGAATGTCGACCAATGATATGTTGGTCTCCTCTGCTCATCGTATGTTGGGTAGAAATGAACCTTGTGCACAGCAATGTGCGGCAATGCCAATGACGATAACAATGCTCTCCGCTGTTGACTTCTATGCACTTTTGATTTCTATATAGAAGTCAAGGAGGGGTTCAAATGGCACATTATCAGATGCTCCGCAGGTTCAAGGAGGGCACAGAGGCTTCAAAATGGGGGGGATGTTTTTTTATGTTATGTTTTACTTATTTATATATATTTTGTTTTGTTTTTTATTATGTTTATATGTGTTATTAAATTTAAGATTGTAATTGAAAAAAAATCATTTAGTTATATCCAGCTTTCAAAATTGAACCCTTTCCAGCCCTTATCCCTTCCAAGAAGTGTAATGTTAAAATTGTCCTTCAAAAAAAATTTAAAATCTGAATTTAACTCTTCCAATTAAGAAGGGCATAATTTATATCAACATTTCAAAACAAGGGAAACATTTGAAATTATTCATCCATATAAATTTCTCAAGATGTTGAAATTCCTATGCTATAAAGTTCAACTAGTCATTCAAAATATTGTAAATATGATAAATTATTATCACTCACTCACTCATATCATGCACTCACTGCTTAGTTGTGCAAGATGACCAGTAATCATTGATGACTACGAGGTGCTAGCCATCGAGATGTGAATCTAACTCTCAAGTCACTTGGTGCTGCAATCTAAAGTGCGACAATTCGTCAACAACTATGACTATAACAAAAAGGAACTACTAGGCCCGAAATGAGCTCAAAACTTTATGCCTAATATGTATGTGAACCTTTCTACCAATGTCCACTTTTTTCTCATCAAAATTAAATTCAAAAGGCTGGCTTGATGAGTCCTCTTCTACAATACTTCATTTCTTGCATGAGTATCATGGACTTGTGACAACTATAAACAACACTCGATGTCATGCAAATACAAATAATGACATGTACCTAGGATCACAAATTGTTCAGAGGTCGATTTATGCAAATGTTGCTATAGAGAGGTGTCATTGGGCACACGATATGGAGAAAAAATGGTTATTAGTAAAATTTAAAGAACAATTGTTGGCTCAAGAATAGTCTTCAATTTGATGGGTGGCATGATCATGATGTAATCTCCCTCGGTCCTTCCATATATTGTGGTTTCTCACAACATTTGTCCTTAGCGCCACCAAAATACATATAAAATTATCCTCTCCCCTTTAAATCCTCATATCATAGTAATAAATAAGGATTATTATGCATGCACATCAGCACCCTATAATATGAATTGATTAAGGCGTAGATACGACCATAAAATATTAAATGTGTCAAGACACAAAGAGTAAGAGACAACTATAAGTAAGTATTATATTAAATTTACCATATAAGTATTTAATTAACACTATCAACTAACATTTGACAAGTTGGATTGTTGTCATATTCTTATCAGTCCTTACCAATGTGATTGCAAGGCATTCTTTGAAGGTGAAGTCCATAATTTTAGGTCTTCTTCCTCATTATCATGCCTTTTGGTAAGACAATAAAGAGGGTAGTGGCCTACATCGACATGGAAAATGGTTTTGACATAGAGGTATACACATTAGATGTTTTTATTAAATAGATTAAATTACTACCTGTGCCTGTCGATTCTCTGAATCGTGGACTGGTACAAAACACAACAAATTTTAGAGCCTCAAGCCCTTAATTACCCACACTTAGAACTTTCTCAAATCTATCCATTAATAAACTTATTTTGGTGTTTTGGTTCAATTTAAAAGGTGGATTGTTGAGAGATAGACATGGTGTGAGTTGCAAGGATTCAATTGAATAAGGCTTGATTCCATTCCCCTCCATCCCATAATACATGTATTCTTTCACGATAAGTGTTGAACAAAATGTTTTGATGCCTTGACCCCAGTTATGCTAGCTTTGCTAACTTGCATGGTATGTGGGAATATTTTTTTTAATGTTTTCTGAGTTGTGTATTATTTTTCTTAGGTTCCCAATCCTTATCATTCTTATATCTCTCAATCTTGGATTGCACTTGGATGCCCCAATATGGTTATGACATACCTAAGTAGTTTTTTTTGTATAATGAAGTGTGCTCCAATTTGAAAAAATACAATAGAATAGTTGTATTTTAAATCATTGTAGTTGCTGATAGATTGTTGATTTGAGGATGCCAAGGTCTTAGTGTGAGTCTACCACCAATTTAGTTCAAAAAGTGTAACTGCTATTACTACAATATATAAGAGTGGACCAGCCATAACATCTGATATTTCCATGTATGAGTTAAATTCCATTAAAAAAATTAATTCACATACTGTTCAGGAAAAATTCATCAGGATACACTATAAAGTACAACAGAAGAAATATAATATGGCATAGTACGTCATTTTAGTATATCAAGTGCACATGATTAGTGAGGATAGGAGCCTATCCATGTAAAATAGTTAGAGCCATGTGAACTGCAGTAAGAAAAGATCAGATTAGATTATAGAAAGTTTTGTATTGTGTGTGTTGTTGTAAAGAGATGAGACTATTTAGTTTTGCCAAAATTCAGGATGTGTGCTCTTTCTTTAATTTATTACTTCTTTGAAGTTTTAATTTTTGCTATGTTTTAAAGGTACAAAGAAAGAGGACTTTATGCCAAATATAGATGATGGGAAATCCAGATCATGTTTGATGAAAGCTTAAAGGAGTTTTCTAAGAAAATACAGTTTACAAAAAATTATAATATCTAAGAAGCAACTGATGAGGAAAATGCAGCAACACAAGCGAATTTGGAAGAAATTGATGATACTAATGGTGCAATGACTACTATTATCACCACTGCACCTATTGCTACAACTAGTGCTAATATTAGTCTTACATGATTATTATACGATTCCCCTCACTATGAGACTTTCTTATCTATATTAGGAAGTGAAACTCAAAATAATGGAAGGTGTTATGCTCATTTATCAGTCTCAGATGACTTGACAAAAATTTTAGTTAAAAAATAACCACCTACAACTTACCTGGAGATTATATTGCACCTTTTCAAGGTACTAATTTTCCCCTTAACAAGTAATCTAAATGTGACAAAGTGTGAAGTGAACAGGGTGGTGAATATTGCACTAGATCTAAATGTGACTCATTTACCTAGTTAATCATGTACTTTGAAAACACTTTGAAAATGGAGATCGCAACACGTGGGTTGCAAAAAAACAACATACTAATAGTGACACAAATAACTCAAACACAACATGTGCATCTAAAGTACATTAAGTGATAAACCTAGGAAACAAGCCATTGAACCTAGAATCCTTTTGGAGGTTAATGTTGGGACACATGTAATATCACCTAGTTATGTGGAGAAGCTGGATCTTATGTTATCTTGCATGGGTTTCAATGGTACCGATGGAATTGACCCTCCTTGAAAGGATAAAATTGTTTTCCCGAGACCATCTTGCTTCATAGGAACATGAGCACTCCCTCTAATTTGAACACATTGCACAATAGAAACATTGCTAACGGGTCTGACATAAGTTGTTCTAGAAATCCTTGAACCAAGGCGCTCTACTGAACCACTAATAATTTGTAAGTATGATATGGAGTTTCTTGGTTGCAAATTAAAATCTATTACGATTGGAAGAAATCAATGGAAACACAATGACAATACAAAGGGTTCCCATTGATTATAGAATGGAGTTGTAATTAGCTTAAACAGTGCATTTCAATGTTAGTATGATATAGAGTTTTTCCATTACAAGTTGTACTCTATTGTGATTTGATTCATGGATTAAGAGTTGTGCTCAGCTTCCAAGTTTGTCACATTCATTTCCTTCTAGATTTGAAACCCTTATCATCTTGGAGTATAGTGAATAATATTCAATAGATTGAGCAAATGGATTATTTATATCCTATCCAACAATATGTTACTGACCCATCTTGTCATATTTTATCACTAGCCTTATACATTACTGCATCTCACTACAATGTGTTGCATAACAACCCCTTCACAAGATTTATACCAATAAATATTTATAAGCTCTCTGCATCGTATTGCTTTGAGATTTATAACAACAACATTTGTGGAAATGTACCTCCTTACATCGGACACGTGCGAGTATGCCTTCTTCCCAGGGACATATTGAAGAACTTTCCTAATTTTCTTCTTTCAGACAACAATCTTAGTTGTGTCCTTCCTTCTGAAATAGGAGAGATGATGAAACTAGGAAAGCTTGATCTGAAACCACAATAATCTCACTAGAACCATTCATTGGACGATTTTATATCTCAACAAATCCTTCAAAAATAGGCAGTTTAACTACGGTTTTAGATATTAGAAAAAACTAATTGTTGGAAGGAACCATATCACCAACTCTTGGCCATCTTGTGAGGTTGCTGACAAGTTAACCTTGATTATATGGCCGATGTGGGAACACTTAACTATGATGATTTGGATAGTGTTTCAAAGATACAAAATAGCCAATACTGTTTATAAAATAGTTTTCTAAAATAATATTCAAAACATATTTATTTAGGCACTACAACAAATATAATGCTTTCTTACATTGGAGGGGTCTTTCCTCTTGGTGCGTGTCTAAAATGTCTTGGCGGTGAGCGCTCGAAATAAATCCTAAAACTTGAATATATACCACATCAAAATAAAATTATTCTGTTAGGAATTCCTTCCAACTTTGGAAATTTAATGAGGCTTTATGAATGCATACAAACTTGTCCCTTTCAGGAATACTCCTTTCACAAAGGCGATGAGACCTTGGGGAAGAGCGATCTGGAGATGGCGTACGATAATGTCGAGCATAAGATAAATGGCATATCATGATGCTTATAAATTAAAAGATAAATGTACCTTCATCAAATACAACTATACTCTTACATTTTCCTGGAAATATTTCACCACAATTAGAAATCTTAACTAGAGAAATAGGTCTTCCTTGATCTGTAGTTGATAATCGCTCAATTTTCTTCAGTACATCTATTCCCTCAACAACTCTTCCAAAGAAAACATGCTTGGTGCAGATAATAAGAAAAGGGACATTAATTATATGAGAGTAAAACATACAATAGAGATGGGGAGAGGCAACATATCCAAATTAGTTAGAAAAATATTAGCCTCACCCCCTTACTAGCATATAGAACAACTGAAGTGGACTGAAGAGAACTGCCTACAAATATTTATCAGAATTTAAAATGTCAAATGGTTAAAATACACGGTGTCTCGCACCGAAAGAAAGTAACCCATTATTTCAAGGTAAAGGAATCTTGTATTTCTAAAATACGAAATTTCCATATGGTGATACTCATGAGTCATGGATAAAGAGAAAATATGTCGATCACAACCAACATGTAAAGATGCTTAGACAAACTCAGGTGAATACAAAATATCATAGATATGGAATCAAGTATATACCCATCAAGATGACATGTTGCTGCAAAACTAATAAATAACTAAGAACCATTGGTGTTCTAAGATACGGAATTTCCATATGGTGACACTCGTGAGTCATGGATAAAGAGAAAATATTCTGATCACAAACAACATGTAATGCTTCTCAGACAAACTCAGGTGAATACAAATTCTATGGGACTTGATGGATCAATATTTTATGGGATCAACAAAACAATTACTCATTGAGTGAACAAAATAAAAAATGGAGCAAAGCCTAAGTATATCTCATCAAAAGAACCAGTGCCAATTTTGTGCCCAAGTCTATACTTGTTGTTTACGTGTGACTCCATGTCATGGGATGTCACAATTTTAGACCCTATGTGCACACATTCGAGGTTAATATGCACATTCCAGTACCCACAATCATGTCCCAACACCCCCCACACACTTCAACATCTACACGTGTTCTAGCTCTATCCATACATTTTGTCATCATGAGATTTGTGGAAATGACCATATTTTGTTGAAGATCTCTAACTAAACTATAATATGAAAAAATATATATGCACAATGATATTTAAAAATATTCTTGTCAAGTTATGGCTGTCTCAAATGGTTCCCTTTAGTAGTAAAGTTCATTCTACATGTAGCATAGTATAATTGCTTGACAAAATTAGTGAACCAACAACATACTTGGTTGTAATGATAAATAATCAAGTTTTATGCAATCAAGCACTAGCAATTAAATGAAGTCAAGAAATATAAAAATGATACCATATTTGGAATATATTAGGAAAATTGCCTGTAATGGCAAGCTCAATAAAGGGTTTGGTTCTTGTATTTCATACCTGTAAAAATGACCTTATGGTCATTGGAGGCCAAATAAGACTTGAAGGTGAAAATATAGAGTTGAATTTCTTGCATCCTACACCTGAAGAAGGATATTTGAAATGGAATTTGCTAATAGTTAAAGAATATGCAAGAGTTATACTTCTCACATATGAAACCATCCTATTGGCATCGATTCCTTGTTGAATGGTTATAAAAAATACCTTTGATATTTTTCCACTTGCATATTTAGCCTATCAATACCTATGTGTTGGAACGTTGAACTCTCTACCAGCTCTTAGTAACAATCTGAACAAGGCAAATTCCTTTGTCATAGTAGTGGATCTTAAAATTCGTGGCATATTGAGAAATGTAATACTGTGAACAAGTGACATAGTATATTACAAAATATATAGTAATCAAGAGTAATATTAGCAATGGGGATTTACAGACATTTGTAGAAAGAAATATCATTGGGACTCTATGGTGTCGAATTCTCCATCCAGCAAAGTAGCAGGTCCACATTACCAGCATTCAAATCCCATATTTTGAAGATTAACAGTAACGATCAACCCCATATTCAAGGGCATCAAATCGAGCATTTCCATGCAGTCATTTAACATGTGGTATTTAAAGGAAGGACAAAGGAGGGACAAATATCAAAGTATAGGATGTTAAAGCATATTTGTGTCATAGATTGAACACTTAAAAGCTACAAAATTCCAAGAAATCCTCTTTAGATTTATGGAAATAGTGGAGCATATATCCTCAAATTTCAGGTAGAATATTAGTTGACAGTTATAGTCAAACCTTATATTTTAAGGGAATCGAACTCAGCAGCGGTACTAGCGTTTAGCAAATCAACTCAACAACAGTACTTAGCATTTATAAAATCAAATCTAGGTGTAGCATTTCCTGGCTCTATGTTGAATGTTTTTCTTGTCAAAATTCATGGCGCAATTCATGTCACTAACCCTGGATTCATATATGGTGCTATGCTATTCAGGACGTTTTTTTGGAGGCTATTATTGGCGTTATATGGGATGATTTCATGGACACTAATTGGGACGTTAATTGGGATGTTATTTGGGATGCTAGTTATCGTCCAAAATAACACCAACTTTTAAAAATGGACGATATTTGGGATGCTAATTGGGACGTTAATTGGGATGTTAATTGGGATGCTAATTGGCATCCAAAATAACGCCAACTTTTAAAAAGGGATGCTAATTGGGATTCTAATTGGAACGCTAATTGGGATTCTAATGGGGATGCTAATTGGGATGATAATTGGGACGTTAATTGAGATGCTAATTAGTGTCCAAAATAGTGCCAACTTATAAAAGGGACACTAATTGGGATGCTAATTGGGACGCTAATTGGGATGCTAATAAGGACTCTAATTGGGACGCTATTTTTTTGAGCACTTTGCAGCCAAACAGTTAGTTTCTATTCTTTCAGCCATTATTTTATAGTATGGCCACCCCTTTTGATATTATACTTACAAGTTCCAACTATTTCTCATGGAAATCTCGTATGGAGGATGTTCTACGAAGTAGGGGACTTTTCAAGATGACCTCAGGGAAATAAACAGAACCCACTGATGACGATAAGAAATTAAATGGGAAAATAGATGTGATGAAGCTCGTGGATTGATTGGGATGTCAATCTCTATTGATTTGCATTTCCACATATCTAAAATTGATGAACTTGATAAATCTTGGGAAGATTTGGAATCTGTGTTTGGTAAACACAATGAAATTCGAGGTCATCAACTTGAGAATGAGTTGATTTCCTTGAATCCAAATGATTTTTCATGCATTCAAGACTATTTATCTAAGTATAAAACTCTTAGACTATTATGTGCAGAATGCAAGATTAAGAAAGAAGACAAACAATGTATTTATCATATTATTTCTAAAATTGGACCTACATATTCTATTTTTGTATCTACATTCTACTCCATGAAAGAATCCTTGATTGCATCCAACTATCAAGAGCCTAGTCTTGAATCCTTTTGTGATTCCTTAATTAGAGAGCAAGATAAGCTCATTCATCTTGGAATAATTAACAATGCAGATACATATGGGAAAGCCTTATTTTCCCAATAGAAAGAAAATTCCAAGCCTCCCAAGAAATAGAATTTTTGCAATAATAAGAAAAACAACAAGGGTCCCAAACCCTCTTAGTTAGCTCCTTCTTTAAAAAATGACAAAGGATCCGAGCAAAAGGAAAGAAGACTGAGCGTCATTGCAATTTTTGTGGGAAAGATAATCATGATGAATCTAAGTGTTTTAAGAAGATGGTAGCCTTCAAAGTAGCAATGAAGAAGCACCACATCAGCCTAGATTCGTCTTCAGAATCTACCTCTCATTGACATGCACTTTTTACTTCTGGTTACTCTTATACTGCATCTTCTTCTTCTACTTCAATTGAATGGCTCATTGATTCTGGAGCATCTTATCATATGTCTACGGATAAAGCCATCTTTTCTACTATGCATGAATGTAACACCAAACAAATATTTTTTGGTGATGATAGATCTCTAAGTGTTGTAGGATCTGGAACAGTTCCAGTAGAAAATGGTCAATTCGGTGATGTACTATGTGTTCCAAAAATTTCCTGCAATTTGTTATCGGTCTATCAAATTACTCATTCAGTGAAGGTAAAACTGTGACATTTACACCTCACCAAGTTGTAATCAAGGATTTTAAAAATCCTCAAAATATCCTTGCTACTAGAAATGTTGATGATATTACCAGGTTGTACAAATTTACAACTTTGGGTCATCACCCTTTCCTTCTGTTTTTGTTGCTCATGGTGATAACTTGAGAAAACTTTGGCATGAGCGATTTGGTCACTTAAATTATCGCTCAGTGCAACAACTATGTAAAGACAATATGGTGACTGGTATTCTGCTGGTATCCTGCAAGGATGGTGTTTGTTCCAATTGTGTACTCAGAAAAAATCATCAGGACAGTTTTGACAAACGTGCCTCTTAGCACGCCTCAATTCCCTTGGAGCTTGTGCATAGTGACTTGTGTGGCCCTCTTCCATCTGCTTCCTTTTCTGGTTTCAAATATTTCTTAACTCTCATTAATGACTGCTCTAGATGCACTTGGGTTTACTTGCTAAAACTTAAGAGCGAAGTATTTAACATGTTCTTGGCCTACAAGGCCCTTCTTGAAAAACAATATGGTCATCAAAGTATTAAGTTAAGATCTGACAATGGAGGAGAATATGTTAACAACAAGTTCACTACTTTTTGCATTGAACAAGGAATCCAACAACAACACACTGTTCCATATACACCACAACAAAATAGTGTAGCTGAATGGAAGAACCGCACTTTAAAAGAAATGGCTAATTGTATGATCCAATCTAAAGGACTAAGTCTTCAATATTGGGCTGAGGCCATAAATTGTGCAAATTACATAGTCAATCACACACCCACTAAAGTTTTACAGGGTATAACACCAAAAGAAGCATGGAGTAAAATTAAACCAGATGTAAGTCACTTTCATGTGTTTGGTTGTGAAGCATGGGATCACATTCTCGATGAAAAATGGAAATCATTACAGCCTAAAAATGAAAAGTGCATATTTGTTGGATATTCTTAAGATGTAAAAGGTTATAGAATTCTTCAGCCACATTCTCATGATATAATCATTAAAAGAGATGGTAAATTTGATGAAAATCTCTTGGTCTACGAGCCTAACTTGGCGGGTGTGCCATCTTTGTCTTGCGATCCTGATTCGACGATTGTGCCTTCTTCTTCTTCTTCTTCTTCCAGCTTCCTTGATAGGTTTCCAACTCCAGTTTCTGATGATGATAGTGAGGATGAAAATTCACCTTTGCCTACTCATGTTCCTCTAATTGCACCAGCAGTAATATTTCCTCGATGGGTCCATTCAACATGTGAAGCAGCTGGTGATACTAGAGATCAATGTCGAACACGTTCTTAGTTTCAGTGAGCCTCTTCTCTTTTGGCTCAAGTTTTCGAGAATCATGATCCAGAAACTTTTAAAGAAGCTTCAGGAAATCCAGATTGGGATGCAACTATGGATGAATAATATTGTTCCTTAATGGTGAAGGATACTTGGGATCTTATTCAGATGTAAATGGGTCTACATAACTAAGTATGCATCAAATGGAAGTGTTGAAAGAATTAAGGAAAGGTTATTTGCCAAAGGTTTTTCCCAAATTGAAGGGATTGACTACAATGAAACCTTTTCCCTTGTAGAAAAAATGAATTACATCCGCCTTGTTATTTCCCTTGCAGCCTTACATAACTGGGAAGTCCATCAAATGGATGTCAAGTATGCCTTTTTACATGGTGATTTATAGGAGGAAATTTACATGGAACAACCTCATGGATATGTTCAGGATAACTCTAGCCTTGTCTATCTCTTTAAGAAATCCTTATATGGTCTTAAGCAAGCTCCTAGAGCTTGGTATGCCAAAATGGATAGCTTTCTCATTGACACTAGTTTTTCTAGATGCCATTCTGACCCCAATGTCTATACCAAGAAAGTAGGAAACCATCTCATCATACTTGTTCTTTATGTTGATGATCTTATCCTTACTAGTAGTGACCCTAAACTCATAACCCAAGTGAAATCCAGTCTTAAGCAAAATTTTGAAATGTCAGACTTAGGACATTTGCATTATTTTCTTGGTCTCCAAGTCTTGCAAACCAAAGAAAGAATATTTCCTTCCCAGTCTAAGTATGCTTCTGACCTTCTTCATCGCTTTGCTTCCACATGGAATATTGTAAACCAACCCCTTCTCCCTTCCAGTATAGAGTCAAACTTTTTGCCACTTGTACATCCCCTGAAGTAGATGCCACCTTGTATCGTCAGCTTGTTGGTAGTCTTTTATTCTCGACTCATTCCCATCGTGACCTTTCCTTTACCAATGGTCGTGTTTCCCGTTATATGCAAACTCCTCATGAAAGTCACTAGAATGCACCAAAAATAATACATCGATATATTTGAGGTACAATTCAGTTTGGGATTCATTACAGTACAATGGGGAAACCTTTGTTGGTTGGTTTCACTGATTCAGATTGGGTTGGTGATCTTGATGATTGAAATTCTACTGTAGGTTATGTTTTCAGTTTGGCATCTGGACCTGTCACTTGAGCTTGTAAGAAACAACAAGATCTTGCTCTTTCTTCAGTAGAAGTAGAATATCGAGCCATAGTTAATGTCTGTCAGGAAGATTTATGGATTTGAAAAATCCTTTCAGAGTTTGGATTCGAGCAGCAGGAGCCTACTCCACTTTGATGCGACAATCAAAGTGCCATCAACCTTGCTAAAGATCCAGTCCTACATCAGCAAAGAAAAGACATTGAGCTACACATGCACTTCATCAGAAATCTTGTTCATGATCGTGGTACTAAACTGCTCTATTGCCCTACAGATGATCAAGTTGCAGACATCTTCACCAAGTCTCTTACATAAGCGAAGTTTTCTAAACTTCGGTCTATGTTAGGACTTCAGGAATGTGTCCTTAAGTGGGGATAGGCTCTAATGCCTCCTTCCTTCTCCTAATAATGTTACTTTTGTAAATCCTTCAATCCTATCCCAAGTTGTTCTTAAGAGGGGATGTTAGGATATTTAGACACTTAGGAGTTAATTAAGATCAACGTGTGTAATATATACATTAGGTAAAAGTGTGTTTCTTTAGTAGGCATTTGTAAATATTCTAATCCGACGGTCACGATATGTTCTAGACATAGAGTGATCAGACGGTACAACTTCTCTTAGATCATACCTACCATTGATCCATGGCTTAACACCCGATGGGTTTATGATCTCTATTTAAAGAGCATAGAGGGTCCTTGGCTAGTTGATCGATTATGAGAAGCTCATATGTAACTTTCTTTCTTTTTGCACAATAAATTGCTCCAAGTAGCTATTTGGCTGGGGTCGTGGACTGTTTCCCTCTCGAGGGTTTTAACCACGTGACAAACATCGGTGTGTTGCTCTGTGATATATTTGTGTGAAACGGTATCTAAAGGTGTTCGTTCTTTTGGGAGTACCCTATGTACCCAAACAAAATCCCCCACTTGGGCCTCCACCACCTCAATCTTCCATCTCTCGATAGCAAGCTCCCAAGCAAAAGGAAAAATTGGGAAGAACACAAAAGTGCTCCAAGGGACAAAGGGATGTAGACTCAAGCACAAGTTCCGTCAACAATGGAATATATTTTCTTTGCTCTCAATTCTCTTATGCCTTCAATGTATCCAAAGAGTTCCTTATATATTTTTTCAAAGGGGTAATGAAAGGTCGAATCCAAGTGATCTCAAGGCATATGGAAGGTCATGAGTCAAGTGAGTCGGATCCATGTCAAGGAAAACTCCAAAAGGATTTGGATTTTGCATACATCCCAATGTACGTTGTTTTAGGGGTCAAACCCATGTATATACGTCATTAGGGGTTTAAAAGTTATGTGTATTAATTTTCACATGTTTATAGGGATGGTCAAGGAAACATGAAAGGACAAAAAATGGTTCGAGGGGTCTAAGGAGTTTGCAGAGGGACAGGGGAATGCCATACAAGTGTGATTCACCTGGACTGGTAAAATCATCTATAATAGATGCCCCCTAATGTGTGAGGTTAGAGGGGTCATATGATGGCCGAAATACATTATAAGTCCATCCCAGAAGTGAAGTGATGTAGGATCCCAAATGGAAGACCAGCCACCCAATAAGCAAAGTACAATGATACAACTCTACACATAACTACAAATACATATAGTAGTCCTAGATACATAAGAGTACAATGTCCATGAATAGGCATGATACAAAATATCACATAAGTGGTCATTGCCACATACAATATACATAGATCAGAATCTCCATGATGAAGATATACAAAGGACCATGATCTCCATAATGGCTGAAAATGTCTGACATATACTGGAATCAAGTCATGAGAGTTGAAATATCATGAACACTGGCATGATCAAGGACGTAGCATATAAGAGATGCCAGCAATCTAGAAGGTCTTCTACACAAACCGCTACGAGTACATGTCCTACTATGCGAATAGAGGTGTCGAGGTCAAACATAGTAGTCCATCATATGATTACCGGTCATTGATGTATACCGTTAATAGATGCGAGATCACCCACCGATAATGAAAATGGGAATCAAGGTACTAGAGTGCAAACTAACAAGTGTGAATAAATGTGTTGAGGTCGAACACTTGGGAGGATCCATCGATCAGGGGACATTGATGTATTCCCAAAAACTGTTGATGCCGAGAGAACCTGCCACTGATGACTGCAAGTCTCAAGGCACTCAAAAATGACTCTAGATTCCAATCCCATAATAAATGATCTGGAGTCGATGGAATGAAATCTGCTAGAAGGAGGGCATTAAGGCATCTCCCATCATCCAACATGAGGTACTCAGCAAAGCTGTATAATGTGGAAGGACTCGATCATAAGGTGCACATGGAAGTAACTATACTGGGCATGGCCGACATGTAAAGTCAAGATAACTGAGGAATGGCCGACTCAGGTTTCAACTTCCTTCGAACAAGAGCATAATGGTGAATGGTGACTAAATGAAGGTAGAATAGACTCGATATACAAAACTGGGACATCTCTGCGACACAGGAGGCATCGACAGAGGCTCCATGGGGATTGGAAGCTTAATCAGTCAATGGAGATAAACTCAAATAAACAAGTGCAGCTCCTAAATTCAAACTAGAAACCCATCCAACATATGTGATATACAGTGCTTTGTTCGAAGGTGACACGACTCAACAGCTGCCAAAAGATAACATCTTTCCTTGTCTGGATTTTTGGTTTTTTGGTTTTTTTGGACTTTTTCAAATATTTAAAAAGCTTGAAAAAGAATAAAACTACTTTATAGTTATAGACTAGGAGGAGACGAGTGTCATATAGGCAAACAAACTAGTTCCAAGCAATGGAACATACCTATGCTCAATGCAAGGATACATGTGTAGGATAGCGACACTCGGGGGAAAATCCCCTCCTGGTAAAAATAGGGAATCAAGCTACAAAGGATATATGAAATGTCTATTCATGGCTAAACATGAGACAAGATCGGGCTATATGGCTAAAAATCAATGTCAGGGAAGCCGACGTAAGGCTCAATAAGGGAGGAAAAGCTCATGATAATGCAATTACAACTTGACATAAGGGAGTCCTCAGGGAAATAGGCCAGCAAAATATCAAGAGGAGTATGAGGCTCTTGCGAGATGTGATGGTAATACTATACAACGGATTCCCACACCCTAAGGGACAAAATGTCAGCATGGGCACCAAATGCAAATAAGGTGCTAACTAGGGTACCCATGTAAGGTCAAGCTCTACCACTCATATCATGCCACTTCTAAAACACCAAGATGGTTCCATGACATAATAGAGTGGGTTCGTACCTAAGGCTATAATGAAACGGTCATCAAGTCATGAAAAATGCAAACGATGATGAAACCTAACCTATATGCCAGTTTAAACATAATACTTGAAATCGACACAAATGGGTCAATCCAACGGCTGAAACGACACTCAAAAAGGTCTCCTACATCATAAATTAGTCCAAAAATGGTCCAAAAGGATTAGAAACGATCCAAACTATAGGAAAGGGGGTACAAATTTTCAAAAATTTGAAAATTTTCTATAAATAGTAAAAAAATCAAAACATTATAAAACATTTGAAATTTTTATCCATTTGAGCTCAGAACTTCAACAACAAATTCCAGGAGATCCAGCTGGTGGAATCCACTACCGTTTTTTCCAGGTACTTACCCATGCTCTACTCTTCCATTTTGATGCAAATTTTGTCAAATTCCATGGTGTATTTGATTTTCTAGGCCATTTTAAAATAACCGCTATGGCCCATGCGAAAATTGAGGGTTTTTCTATGTATAGGGCTGGATATACGCAAAAAATGCCCTCACAGTCACATACATACGCAGCTGTTTGGCAAACAGTCGCGTATGCAGCCGCGCTGAAGGTTTTTTAAGTACTCTAATGGACAAACTTCAATTTCTTTGTCTAGGATGATCCTAGAATGGAGAGAACATGAACATGGTGATGTAGAAGAGGCAATAAGGGCCGATCTAATGGCTCAACAAGCGTTATGTGCATGTGGGATTTACAAATTTTGGCATCTTGGTGGCTTAAGGGCCAAACTAGGACTATTGTAGATGTTAGTGGAGTACTGGGATCCAGACTCAGATTCATTCCAGATAGACGGGATGTCCCTCACAATAGAAGTGGAGGAGATATACTATATTACTAGACTTTCTCGATGGGGGGAAGTAGTGAACCTACGTTCTCATGGGCCTGGAGGTGGCTTGACTCTAGATGAGTACATTGCGGTGTACTGCTATCCAGACATGGAGAAGGTGGGGAGTCATATCCCAACTAACTCCATACAGGTGTTGGGCCTAAAGGTCATCCTACTGACACTAGGCAGGATAGCAGGCTTGGATTCACTCCACCAGGCCTCACGGCCTCCGATGTTCTATGCAGTCGAGTACATGAGACCCACGGTATATGATTGGAGCACTGCACTACTGGGTAACATGAAACACTATCTTAGTGAGTCTATGATGGGTAGAGTACGAAACTTTGGTTTCAGCAGCATACTGAGCATGTTTTTCTTTGAACGTGTTCCAGGATTGAGCCCTAGAGTTGACGTTCCTCTACACAGGGTTCGATATCTGGCCCAATGGTGTTGGGAAGATGCGATGTGCAGACTGGGTGGATGTAGGGTGTCCAACCTCTATCCCGCTGATTTCTTTCCGTGGTGGTGACGATAGATAGTTGCCATCGATGACTACCCCTATGTGGGGATATATTTTCGGGGAGACTCGGACATGCCGCTACCACCAGGATCGGCATACAGTGACATAGGTAATGAATATCGACCCTCTCTTTAAAATTTTTGAGTTATTTAATTTTTTTTGTGTTTTATGATTATGTGGAATCAAAAGAGATGTTTTTGGGTTACAATACATAATGACATCTACCATATGCATGTAGATGTGGGATCACGGTGTCCTGAAGGCTTCCCTCATCATAGACAAGGGGAAGAGGAGATGATATCATGGGTGTGGATGCGGAGCGGACGTTCCAAAGCATTCATACCAACTTTGTGAGGCTGACACACAGAGTACCCATGGCGCAAGTTGAGGACTTGCCTGAGGCCATGGAGTGCCAGGTGGTGGGTGTACCAGGAGCATGGGTACAACTATTTTGATGGCTAGCTAGAGCCATGGTGACATTCCACGATCACAACTCCCCTCCTTCTCCATAGGCTTAGATACCTGGGAGCGATACATTTTGTATTACCGTGTATTATATTTTTGTGGCTCAAGAGCCCCATTTTTGTATTATGACACTATGTATTACCACATTTTGGATGTTTATAAAAACTTTTATGATGATCGATTTATTTATTTACATGTGTAAAAATTTGTGTTTGTGATGAGTTTATTGTATATGAAACAAATGCCAATCTAACACGTAGTTATCATATGAGTCAGCAACTTGATTATTAATTATTGGAATATGTATGTATGTTATATTGTCAAATTGTCGTTCTAATAATATCACACATAATAACTTCTTAATAATTTTGGATCTCTAACATGGTACAAACCATTCAGCTGTGACACTACTAACTTTGGATCAAGACGTACCTCTAGAGAGAGAACGCCATGTAGAACGACATCCCGTAGAAGCTAAATAACAACACTATATTCAACAACATTGTTTGAATATGGCCATAAACATACGCCTCCTGAAGACAATACCTGACCCATAGGAATATCAATCACCCAAGTAGCAAAGGCTGAGTGTTGAGTGTGATGGATCACCCCATCCGTGAATCCTATGAAGGTGGAAGATTCCATTGACATCTGCCAAAAGAAATGGAAACTAATCAAAAACCTGATAACTGTAAGAAAAAATACCTACCTATGCGAAACTGTACAATAATATACAATAACCAGCCTTGGATGAAAATCATGCATAGTACTTTTTGAGATAGAGACCATTTCTAGGCTCCACCAAGGCCATTCCCTCATAATACACTAATTCATAAGCTCCCTTCTCTAACACATGTTTGATGATGTAAGGACCACGCCACATGGGGTTAAAATTTCTTGCACCCAAGGGTTCTTTTAGTTGATCCCACAAAAGGACCAAGTCTCCCTCACTAAATCTCCTTGGATGGACAGACTTATCGTATTGGACCTTTACACAACGCTTATTTACTTCTAGAGCCATCAAGGAATCTCGACGCTGCTCATCAAGTTTCTTAAGGTGGACCAAACGCTCCTCCAACGGGGATGTGTCTGGTAAGAGCTCTATGGCTAGTTTCAAAGAAAAAATCTCACACTCAATCAGAAATACCAACTCTACTCCATGTACAAGTTGATATGGAGAAAAACCCATGGCAGTCTTAACAGTGGTTCTATAAGCCCACAAAGCAGGATATAACATAATGTGCCAAATATTCTTTCTTTGTGCGATGGTTCATTGGAGAATGGAGTTGAGTGATTTGTTCACAGCTTCTACCTGTCCATTCACTTTAGGGTAGTAAGAGGAGGAATTCTCTTATTTGTACCCTAACTTTGATGCCAACTCTTCCATCATATGATTCTGAAAGTGCAAGCCATGGTCAGTGACAAGCTCTTTCAGAATCCCGAATCGAGTAATAATATGGTTGAATATGAAGTGCACGGCTATCTCACCATCGGATTTAACTGTAGACATAGCCTCAACCCATTTTATGAAGTAATCAATAGCCACTATGATATGATGATGCCTCCAAGATGAAGCTGGGTTGCAATCCATAAAATAAAGGCCCCACTTAGTGAAGGGACTGGCGGTGATGATGGGATGTAATGGGGTAGGTTTAGATTGCATATTATGTGCAAACACCTAGCAAGGATGGCACCTCTTGATCGCATCTACACAATCCTTAAAGATCGACGACTAGAAATAACCCACTCTTAAGTTTTTTTAGGCTATAGAAATCCCAGATAGATGAGCACCACACGCCCCTCCATGGAAGTCATTTAGCACTACCTCAGCCTCTTCATGAGTTAAACAATGATGTAAAATAGAATCTACCCCACGGTGGTACAAAGTGTTATCCACTATGAGGTAATTCTTAGACACGTGACGTAATCGTTGTCATTCATCCCATGAGAGGTGAGTAGGGACCTTCAATGTTTGTAAATATATAATTATATCCCCATACCATGGGTCTAAAGTTGATATTAAGAATATGTGCTCATCGATAAATGTATCTTCACAAACCAACTCCTCGCCCTCACTTGGGAAATCTGATATAAGCTCTGCAAAAATTAACGATTTCTTTGATTTTTCCGAAACAAACTCAAGATCCAATTCTTGTAGGATGACAATCCATTTATTATATTTTCCCCCAGTCATCCTTTGAGTGAGGATGAATTGAAATGGATTGACATGGGCTACAATGAATGTTTGGTGAAGGAGAATATGATGTCTCAACCGTTGAACCACATGTATGGTAGCTAAGGAAATATTATCAACATGAGAATAATGGATCTCCACTTCAATAATATTTCAGCTCAGATAGTATATGGCATGCTCTTGGAGCTCCTCATCCTCTTGAACCAAAACCATAGAAATTGTTTCCATGGATGCAGACACATAAAGTAGAAAATCACGGCTATAGTCTGGGGGAATAATCACCGGGGCTGATGCTAGGGATCGCTTGAGCGCATCAAAGGACTCCTGAACTCTCTCATCCCAACAAAAGGTGGTGTCCTTCTTCAAAAGACGCATGAAGCCTCTAGTCAAATTGGCAAAATTGACAATGAATCTGCGTAAGAAGTTTGCCAGCCTTGCAAACATTGAATATGATGAATGTTTTTCAGGGGAGACAACTGAAGTATTGCCTCATCTTTCAAAGGTTAGACTCTTATACCATCTTTAGAAACAATGAATCCTAACAAGTGACCAGACTTCACACAAAAGATGCACTTGTGAGGATTTAACCTGACCAAATAATGGCGACAGCTTTCGAATACCAATATAAAATGATAGGAATGACGCATTCTCATATGAAAATGAGAAGGAAGGTCATCCAAAAAAACTTTGATAATCAATTTGAGATCGTGGAAGATCAAGGTCATAGCTCGCTAAAAAGTAGCTTCGGTGTTATTAAGGCCAAAAGACATTTTCTGATATGCAAAAGTTCCCCAAGGACAAATAAATGCAGTCTTATGTTGGTCCTCATGTTTAATTTGTATCTGATTGTATCCGAAAAATCCGTCCATAAAGGAAAAAACCTCGCTACTCGCACACTCATCCAAAATTTTATCAATAAATGATGTGGGGAAATTGTCCTTAGGACAAGCACAATTCAAATCATGGAAATCAGTACATATGCGGATCACTCCCTACTTCTTGTCCACCAGAACAAGGTTTGAAACCCACTCCGTCAAGAGAACAGGATAGATAAAATCGACTTTCAACAGTTTCTCTATCTCTACCTTAAATGCGAGTGCTTTCCTAGGATTCACTGCACGCAAGCATTGTCAAACAGGCTTAGCATTGGTATAAGTCTTAATCTCATGTTCAAGAATGCGAGGGTCAATACCTGGAATTTCATTGTAAGACCAAGAAAAGATATCATGAAATTCTTTGAATATCTCAGTGTATTCTTGAATCTCATCATGGGAACATTCTGCCCCAATATAGACATTCTCTATCCTGCCATGATCGCGAGAGATATTGATAGGAATCATTAGAGATATATTTTCCATGTTTCCATCAGCCATCGGAGCAGGAGAGCTTAATGGAACCATAGGACTACCAATTATCTCACTAAGAACCTCCCTAAAGTCCTCACACTCCAAGTGGTCAAGCTCAGGAAGAAAGTAAGATCTATGATGGAGCTCTTCCCATGGTGGCTCAACTCCCGACAGGGATTCAATAATCGCTTCATCTGAAGGAAAAACACTATCAATGCAGTTGTGCACGTGAGAAGACCATACTGCCCATGGAGGCAGCACATAAGGGTCCTCCTCCTCCGTCTGCGAAAAGGAAGGACTGGGCTTTGCAACACACCCTACATTAGCTTGATAAGCTATCATAGTTTCAGGTAACGGCATGTCCATCACGATGGGCTCACTCGAGGTACTCAGTGCAGGAAGAATTCAAGGATCTTCCATATGACTCGTGTGAAAAGACACCCATATCATAGATGTTAAAGCCTCACTGGAACTAGACCCCATCATAAGGATAGGTGAAGGACAACTAAAAATTCCCATGAGGAATGAATACATGCCCACACCCACACTCCCAGTTGTTGGTTGAGAGTGCTCTACAATCGGGATTGAAGCTCCCAAATATGTGGTAACAGACGGATTCTTGAATGATGTTTGATCAATCATAACTATCTTCCCATTAAATGGAAAGCATACAACGTGAAATAGTGAAGAAGCTACATCTTGCATACTGTACATCCAATTTATACCCAGCAAGAGATTGTAATCAAGGGGCGCATCAACAACCTCAACCGCTATCGCAACAGTATTCCCTCCCAAACAAACCTTAAGGGAAGGAAGGATCCCATGCGGTCTAAACAATCGCCCATCAAACGCAATTAACATGGTCGTCGATTTAGATAACTCAGGGGAACCTAAACCCTTCCAACATGATAAATACATCACAGAAGTAGTAGCACCTTTTTCAATCACAGTTCACTTGACGGTCATGTTAAGACATTCTACGTGAATCAAAAGAGACACATAGTAAGGCAAGTGAGGCTGAAGTCCTACGGTTTCAAATTTAATCACAAAGGAAGAATTATCATCATTCACACCAAGGGCAGAAAGCAAAGCCTTCCTTTGCGAAAGACAACTCTTAAGTACTTCTAGTGCAGACAACGCACAAGGAGTGTGGCCCAAATCCTCGACAACAGAATAGTTCTGGGCGGCTCGGGCATTAGGATTGTGCCCCGAACACTTAAGGACTCCCTTAGGAATGCGAGGTGTAGTTTCAGGTTTATCCACAGGTTTTTCAATACACAAAGGAGTCCCTAGTGGATCAGGTTCCTTTCCTGGGTTGGGTTGTGATGAACCATAATCCTTCGCATGGGTCACAACTTTTGCAGCATGTACCATGTTAATGCAACCATGACCACTACCCTCCAGCGGATCCTGATCACCACTATACTAATCATGCATCCTCGAGTTCATATTTTGATAGTGAGGTAAATGGTTAGTCAGCATAGTTGGGCCCTGCGCTAAGAATATCTAGGCTTCATCGATACGAGAGCACAAGTAAGTGATGTGATATTCCTTACACAACTTGCAAGGAAATTTAACCTTAAATTAGCTTTCCTGTCCCTCGCAGAATTATAGGAATTTTTGTCATTATTATTAGCATTTTCATTCCTATTCCCTTAGCATTTTCATTAGCATTATTCTTACCCTTCTTTTTATTCCATCTGGGCTGTTGGTTACCCTTTTGGTCCGACGATTGCACTAAAAGCACACTCACCATTTGGGCGGGTTAAGACGAAGCCATGGCTTGTCCCAAAGAAGATTGGTTGATTGACAATTGACTAACTTGTTTGGCAACCAAATCCGCGGGTTTAGCACTCCCACAACCAACAATTCCATTGGCATGCGGTCTAGGTTTAACTTTGGGGTCGAAACTAGAATGCGGAGCATTGGGAATGATCTCATATAACAAACCGAACTGAGCATAAATCAAATCCAGTTCCCATGCCCTAAAAATGTCTTGTTCCTCATTTTTCACTCTGGATGTAGAAACATCCTTTGCTATATACAGTAATAACAACTTAAGGAACCATTCGAGGAGGAATTCTGGCTGTATAAAGGCTTTAATTAACCTCTTTCGTCTACGCCACTCTTGGATATGATCCGAGATATGTGTGCCTTTATCTTGCCGAAATGTCAACAAGAGTTTTGTACCAACGTCATAACGCACTGGTAGCTGGAAGTGGTTAAGAAAAGTCATTTCTAGGTCATCGAAGAAATCGAATTCCCCCGTAGGTAGCTCTATATACCATTTCACAGTAGGCCCTGTAAGGGTGCATTGAAACATCCTTAAATGGATTGATTCCTGGTGTAAGGAATTCGAAAAGAACCATAGGTGAAAGGTAGTAACATGTTCACTTGGATCTTCTCCTGGTTTTCCCTCGAATTTGGATATGTCCGAGCGAATCTTAGTAGGGACAGCTAACCAAGCCGGGTCATGAGCTAGAGGATCGTTCATCAATCTCGACAAGTTAGGAAGATTCATCTTCGCGAGGAAAGGGAGCCAAGGATGAGTAGGTCGATGGCCCACTCCCTGATAGTTCTGATTCACATAGGTCTGATTACCATAACCACCATGGCCTTACCCATAGTGCCCTCCTCCTGTTTGACCCGTATAGGGTGGCATGGAAGCACCATAGTGTGGTGTACCTTGACTATTTGGAGCTACAAAGCCGTAATTTGGAGAGTAAGCGGGTTGTTGATACCCACACCCATAAGGTGAAGAACCCGATCCATACTGCGTCCCATAATAGGGTCCATAAGTCATCGCATGAGATGTCCCATGAGGCACTCCATAAGTAGGAATATACATTCTGGAAATAGGAATATAGGCTCCAGAAGTAGTAACATGACCTCTAGATATATGAACATGACCTCCTGAAACCACGGGCAGTACTTGAACCTGAGACACAACTGGTCGAGTAACCGTAGTACAGACATAACTCATAGCAATGTTCCAATCCGAAGGACCACATGAATGAGGTGGAGGGTGAACATTCGAAGAACTAGGGATAGAGGACAAAGGGGCCTGTGTAATTATGTATGTGTTATTCCCTATAATCACTCATCTTTGATCTAGTATCCTAATAGGATCACTAGCCCTAGACCTAGGAGGAATATGTGATGTAGATTCCACCGTTGGGATGGAAGGTGCAATGTGACTTGTGCTCCCAAACCTCTCTGCATGGTAAAGAATGAGAGTGCCCCCAACCATAGTGTTAGGCTCAAACTTAGACTCGACATGGAATGCCAAATAATGTGTGGGAAAACTAGACATACCATAACTACCATAAATAGTGCTCGTGGGTTCAAAATGAGTCTCATCATCTTCCGACATTCCATACCGGTGATGTGTCAATGGGAAATCAACACTAGAGAAAGTAGTTCTATCATGAAAAGTACCTATTTCAAAAATTACAGGACTTAACTGAGTCAAATCAGGTGAAGGATCATAGTTAGGATTAAACTCCCCATCTTCCACTTGAATGGGAGAAGGTGGTTCAGGAATACCTTCTACATGGTCTCCCATCGTGTGTGAATCAATGGGCGAAGTAGTCTGCCTGGACTGTCTATTTCTCTCTCCCAAAGGAGGAGTAGATGTAGAAGGCAGAAGTCCTGCTAAATGACAAGAACGACAAGGAGCCACATCCGAATCCACAATGACTCAAAAAATATAAAAGACTCTCTATCTACGCAATCCCTAGGCAAGCTAATGTGCACAAAGCAATCACCAAGAAAATATAAAGCCAAACACAAGCAATCAAGGGTAGGATAAGTGAGCTCCCGAATGAAGCAGGTATGTCTCGCCTAGCAGAAGCTTGAGACTCCCATACACAACAAGCAGAGGTATGTAACCAATTATTGTGGCCCTCAACTTCGACATGTAAAGCGACTCTGTTGTCTGACCCCAACCTGGCCGGGACACCCACAGAATAACCCATGCAGAGTACCCCCTCGATATCCTAGGTAAGGCCACTAAGTTCACCTCAATATAATCAATACTCAGGCAGACAGTGGCAGGTAGGATTGACCGTATTGGCAAGGTAGCAAAGCTCGAAACTCTCGAAAGAGCCCCCGAATATGAATACAATCCTGGAAATATCTCTCGTACTACTCAGTTATGACTAGGGGTCATCCCAATCAATAATCACTCACACTGCCTTGTGCTTAACTCCCTTTTGAGAGGAGGATCCTGATAAACACTGGTTATACCAAGGAATTTCACACACTCACCTGGACAGACACATACATGTTGTTGTTTAGTGGTCTTGGAGAATTTACTCACAATGAACTATTCCAACACCCTAAAACCTAATCTGGTTGGTGAACCCTATCGAATAAAATAGTGTAGTTCATTTTAATTAAGCATTGATTTTAATTACCTTTATTACTCAAAAGAGGTATATGGCCGTGCAACTTATGGCGTTATGACACAACATGAAGCAAAATGCATACCTAACAATCAATGCAAATGCATTGTGTCCATGAAAAACAGGGTATGCTACTAAGTGAAATGCACAATTTTCTTTAAATGATAAATGCAAGCTTTCCTATATGAGATACTGACTAATACTCCAAAGCAAATCTAGTGCAAGTACTATGCAAAATGCAAGATGCAATGCATGATGATAAGCAAATATTTTTGGACTTTTTGAAATAAAAATGAGATATTAAACCAAAAGAATGGCTCTACACCCCCCAGACTCTGCAAGAACACTCAAGCAGCACTCAAGCAAAGTACTAAGGTCAAATAAATCTAACGCACTAATCCCAAAACAAAACAAAAAATGCCATGACAAGAACATTCTTCAAAAAATAAATTTTACCCTAAAAACAACATCTCTGGTTAGAAATAGAGGTGTATACAGACTCTAGCAATATCAAAGGAGACTCAACAATCATCAAAATTCACCCAGCAACCATCCAACTTCCTCTAGAAGTAAAAACTAAGGGCATACGCAACTGTTCGCAGTAAAATCGTGTGTGTACGCGGAAATAGCAGTGAAACCCGCGTATATATGCGACTTTGAGTTAAAAAATTATGTACAAGAAGAATGGTGCATAAAAATAAAGGAAAAGAGACAAGTTGAGACAAACTTCACACCAATCAGACACTACCAGGCAATCATGCCCCCAGACCCGACACAGAAACAAGAGAAAAAGAGCAATTCAAAGTCATTAAATGCCGATAGAAAACCCCCAAAGGACAACTACTAGGAACTCCCTAACGAAGTAGCCAATTCTGTTACGGAGATAAATTCCTATGGCTTGGGGTACCACAACAGATATATTGACTCCATAAATCAATCCTTTCCAATATGAAATAGAAATCAAACATCTAACACTAAAGGATCAGACCTCGTACCTTATTCCAGACGGTTGAAGTAGATCCCCGTTGAGCTTTCCAACTTCGGCTTGAATTGATAAATCACTTCCTCAACAACAAGTAAACAAGACAAGCATACTATATATATGGGTTTTAGATCTATTCTAGCATATATAACCAACAATGCATAAGCATTTGAAATCATCCATGGATAAAATATTCATTCAAACATACATTATTGGATAGGAAAAGATATTTCTATTAATATAAAATCAGAGATTGCAATGGATACAACCTCTGTCGGCACATCTGTGAATCGGAGAAACTGAATCTCACAATTGGGCCTCCACCACCTCAATCCTCCATCTCTCGATAGCAAGCTCACAAGCAAAAGGAAAGCTTGGGAAGAACACAAAAGTGGTCCAAGGGACAAAGGGATGCAGCCTCAAGAACAAGTTCTGGCAACAGTGGACTATAGTTTCTTTGCTCTCAGTTCTCTTATGCCTTCAATGTATCCAAAGAGTTCTTTATATAGCTTTTTAAAGGGGTAATGAAATTTCGAATCCAAGTGATCTCAAGGCATATGGAAGGCCAGGAGTTAAGCAAGTCGGATCCATGTTAAGAAAAACTCCAAAAGGATTGGTATTTTGCACATATCCCGATGTACGCATTTTTAGGGGTCAAACCTGCATATATACACGATTAGGGATTTAAAAGTCACGTGTATTAATTTTCACATGTTTATAGGGATGGTCAAGGAAACATCAAATGACAAAAAATTGTCCAAGGGGTGTAAGGAGTCTGCAGAGGGATAGGGAAAGGCCATATATGTGTGATTCACCTAGAGTGGTAAAATCAGCTATAACAAGCTCTATCGTAGTGACATTACACTGATTGCTATTATTATCCTTACAAACATTATGATAGTGACGTGGTCACTACTGCACTTACTATTTGCGTGACACCGACTTCTTATTTATGACACTTATTTACCATGGTGTAAATGTTTACGACTTGCTCATGCCCTAACATATTCTTACTATATGGTTTTAAAGGTGATAATATATTTGTAAAATATTGGCTTATATTATTCCATGACATATTTCATATGCCATGGGTTTATGGCTTGACCCTAACTAATTCGATCTATCAATGGGTTTATGCAAATCAAAGTTGTTTGGGGTAAGGTTTAGCGTAGTAACCAGAACTAAGAAATTATGGGCTTTTGTAAACGATATTGGAGGCCAAGGTCATGACATAAATGCACCTTGGGAAAGGTGGAAACCCAACTTGTGGCTTGGTTCGTGCATTTGTTTGGCTCATTCATAGAAATGCTGCTTGTGCTCTACTTGTGTGTGGTGGAAAGACGCGAAATGACAATAGCTTGATAGGTATGATAGTAGTCTAGTTTCGCAGCATAATTTCCTTGTTTGGTTTGATTATTGGCATACTTCTCAACATGGTCTCTACATTTGCAGGTTGTAGGGTGTGCTGAAATGATATTGGGTCGTTTCTTGTGGGAAAATTTGTGGGAAAATCCGTTGGAAAAGCCATACCCATTTGGGTAAGCCTGTTGTACAAGTGTTTAATTATTCGCTCTTAGCTTCGTGGTTATGAAAGAGTTTATTCCCCGTCAAGGGTTTGTCTTTCTTTTCTCTGGATTCTAATGGATGCGTTTTGGGTTGGGGCTTCACTGTAACTTAATGAGCTCTATATTTTGTAATTGCGATAGGCTTGGTATTTTGTTTGTTGGGTTTTTTTATTAACTTCGGGCATGCACTTGAATTTATATTCCTAAGGTTAATGGGGACACTGTGGGGAAAACTAGACTCGAAAACTTATGGCAGCTCTGTTTATTTGTATGAGAATTTATGTGATGGTAATGGCGGTAGCACCATTGCTTGTAATGTTGCAATGGACAAGTTATGAATGATTGTGTAACTTTTATTTCTTTTGATAAAGATTATGTTTAACAGTAATTGCATATTGTGTTTGATTTCGTGTTATGGTTATTGTCGGACTATGTGGACTCGCGTTCGTTGGTTGCGTTAGTTGTATGGATGAAATGTGTGACAACATTATGGCTTTGGGGCCATGTCATATATGGAATTGGCGTTTCCCGCCATGGTATCTGCGATAGCGTATTTACTGTTTATGATTTTGTTGTATAATATGGTTATGGGGGTTTTCTGTGGTGTATCCCCATGAATATCAGTCATCATTTCTATTAAACGTTGATAGGGTAATAATATTGGTAATGTTATTTGACTGTTTTCTTATGTATGAGGTTGAGGGCCATAAATTGCAGCGTGTATATTAAAATGGGTCTTTCGACCTCAATGTAAAGAATTTATGTTTGGTTTTAATACAGCCTCTGTATATGTAATATAGTGTGGCTTTTTATAGTTTGAATGCTACATCGTGAGGACAAAATCCTATAGGATTTGTTCTCAGCGACTTGTAAATGAATTAGACCTACATGATTCGATCCTAGGTCGTTTATAATGGTGAGGATTTACATTTGTGTGGATGCGATTTGGACTTGGATGCCCATAAGAATCAATCCTGTGACCTCTGTGTAATTATTTTGGTATTTAAATATTTACTCTGCATTAGTATTGTGGTTTATTTTATGTGTTGGATCCTTGTTATGGCATACGATTTATAATGTGGTTTGTAATTGTTTAAGGGCTTGTTTTATTTAAACTCGCAAAGGATTTATTATAATTGCAATGGATTAATTATGTGGAAATTTGGTTTACTGTAATAACAAATCATAGATGTAGTTTTTAATTATAATATAAATAGTATGTTTTAATTATGGAATATAATGATACAAACTATGAGGGGTTTTCGCTGGTTTTTATCTTAGCTTTAATACTTTTTACTTATGATTATTCTTAGATGTAGAATCTTGAGTTTATAATATTTCTTAAAATGGGTTTGGGTTCCATTTATACATGGTATTACTTAACTATATTTTATAGTTATGTTTTATTTAAAGCTTAATTTGAAACTAGTTTTTACTTCTAAGCATAGTTCTGCTAGTAATATGAAATCTGCTAGTAGAGTTCATGGGAAAAATAAACAGATAGGTACTTATTAGAAATAATTCCTAGGTTGTAGGAAAACAAGGTTTAAGCTATAAAAGAAAGTACAAAAGTAAAACTAAAGTAACAAAACCCTTGATAAATCTTTAAACGTGAAATAATTTACAACCTATGGTTTATAATGAAAATGTAAACCCTAAAAGAATTTTTACAACAATTGCATAGTCTAGCCAACACTTAATCTAGATAATGAAATAGGAAGTGAAGAACCTCATCCCTTAAAAGTGAATCTCTTCTAATGGTTGAAACCTACCCACTTAACTACCAAGTATTAACAATTAACAGGAAGATCTCACCTCTATATAGATGACCGAATCACTTGGGAACTACCACGTTCCACCCAACCATGCCCTAGAATCATTCCTGGTTTTATTCCAGATCCCCCTTGAGTTGGTCCCAACATGAAAGTAGCTTAGAGCTCCTAAGGTAAGGCTTCCCTAACTGGTATACCAGGTCTGGATCAGTTCTTTTTCATCTTAGGAAAAATGTTCTCCAAGAACTCTTTTGACAAAAATCAGGTAGAATAATGACTCCATAAAGATGAAAGAGATCCACAAGCCTCTCTTTAGCTTGGGACTTTATAGATAGACTTTTCCGTCAAAAGGGAAGTTAAATCAAGAATCATTTGATTTCTTTATTTAACTATGTTTATTTAATTTAGGTAGTTTTAATATTTTAACTGAGTAACTTTTAACTAATTCCTAATTGGACCTTTGTAGGTATTATAATATTTATTTTTATCTTAGTTTTAATAGTAATAGGTGAAACTTTTCCTTCATTCTTACATTTTTAATATTATTAGTATGTGTACTTTGTATAAAATATATAATAATATATTGTTTGTTAACATTTGTCTTAGGGTATCACATTTTGTGATCCCTAGACATAGGACACTTTCTTCATTAAATTCATGAGGTAGATGGTTAGGTCTATTAGGCTAGGAAACACTAAACATCCTTGCATGTTGGGTTTCCTCGTATAAAATGGTAGTTCTTCAGTACTTAATGAGATACAAAAATTTGAGATTTCATTTAATCACTTATAAATAATTCAGATTAGATCAATATTTACTCGAGTCATTTTCGCTTGGGAGTCATTAATTCTTTTTAGTAATTGCTATAACTTACCAGAGCCCATACTCAATGCTCAAAACATGGAGTTATAGACTTAGTGCAATTCCAGAGCTCCTCGCTCAACACTAATGCTAGGATGTAGCTATACAATACACCTAGGGATACAATTCCCAAGGTGTTGATGGATTTGTAACTTCGGAATGTATTCACTTGTATATCTTATGTATTGTACCCCAATGTTTATTCTGGGAAGTATCTGTAATGTAATTAAGTCATGTCATTCCCCGATGTTCCTATCGGGAGATTCAATAATGTAAACAAGTAATGTAAATTTATTCAGGTTAACCCTCCATTGTAAGTTGGGGCAATAGTCTCCACAATTGAGTCAAGGTGTTGATCGGAGGGCAAAGTCCCCACAGTTGTGGGTCACTAGGGTTATTAGACTCTCCTAGAGATGTCGGCCATGGTAAGTAATTGTTAAGTGAGGCCGACATGTTGGAGTGGACAATAAGTGAACAAAAGAATATAAATAGAGAGTGAGCCTCTATATTTATCACACACACACACTCACTCATTGGGGCGCATGAGTGAGAGAGGAGAAGCTCTCTCAAGTGAGAGAGAGAGAGAACAAGTTGTTGGAGATAATATTTATGTTTTTGGGTTTTAATGCTACCATTGGTGCTCATTCTATCTTTGAGGAAGTTGCAGGGTTTTCTCCTTTATGGTTTCCTAGAGAAAAATTCTTTGTGTCTCTTGTCTATTGTGTTTATTATTATGCATGTTATTCTCTCAGATAAGATCCTAAGATCGTATTTCTTAAATGATAAAAATATAACATGGTATCAAAGCTAACCTAAGAAGAAGACATTATGCAGCTATAGAATCTAGGGCTTCTTAATTTTTGCATCTCTCTCCACAATCCATCAGCAAAAGGAGGCTAGGCTAACTCTCCATTAAAGGGCTCATCTTTCTGTCGAAGCAGAATTTGATTACGAGCATTTTCAGTTTTTGGTGCGGGAAATTAGGGGCTTCTACAGAAGAGGAATTTTTGAGTGAGCCCGGCATAGGATTTCTATCCTCATCAAAATCGAATTTTAGAGACATGGGTCGATATTTTTTGTTGGGTGAAATTCTGGGAAAATCAAACCCTAGTTTGACCCCGGGCATAAAATACTAAAAGTGATAGTTTTGGTAGATTAGCTATATCTCGAGATTAGAGAAGGATAAAGTGTGGAAATTTTCACAGGTCGAATATATATTCTTGATGTACACTGTGTCTAAGTTTCTACCTCATATTCACTATATTATAGGATATATGACTCCTCCAAGTTAGGGTTTCAGCCTCTCCTAGGATTCATACCTAAACAGGACACCTGGGGAGAATTTCTATATCTCAGGCCACGAAGGTCCAAATTAAATTTGTCAAGATGTTCCAGAAAGGGCACGAACTTTAATTTCTTTTCTAAAAGTTCCAAACCCAAAATATGAAATAGTGACACGTGGAAGTCCGTACAACATCACTATGTTGAACAGTGTTGAAACATGTCACCTTGGGAAAACTTCCATAAGTCCCAATGGGTGAAAAAAATTCTGATAAAACCTATGGTCTAAGAACAAGGAAAGATGAGGCTATTTTAGTAGGAAATTTTAGACACCGAAGAGCATTACTTTCATAGATATTACAGAAACAGTATCAAGCATTTTTGTAGAAGAAATTGGTAAACTAGGGCTTCCTATTCCAGGAGCTTCCCTCCACTGTTTTCAGAAAAGGAGTACATTGGACAGCTCACCTTGAAGAGGTATATATTTTTGTCTAATCAGATCTAAAAGATTCCAATTTTTAAAAATTAGGGTTTCTCTCACAAACCCTAGATCAGCTAACTCCGGACCGAGGATGGACACCTCAAATTGGTAAGATCTAATCTTTTGCTATTTAAATTTGAGGTTCTCATTTCTAAATGACTAATCACACTAGCTTTATAACAAGTTTGGTGAAATTAACAAATTCCAAGAATGGAAGTATGGGATCTCATTGGTTCTTGAAGAAAATGAATTGGACACCTACATAAGTAAAGAGGTTCCAGTTCTAGAGGGAGATGAGGCTAAAAGCCTTACACAAGAAGAAATTGGGCAAGGCCAAGAAGATCATTGCTGATTCAATCACGAATCACCTTATACCACAAGTGTCTTCCATAAAGACACCAAAAGAGATGTTTGATTCATTGATCAAGCTATTTGAAGGAAAGAACATAAACCAAAAGATGACTTTGAGAAAACAATTAAAGAATGTGAAGATCCAGAATGCAGAGACAATACAGTCATACTTTACAAGGGTTTCTCAAATCAACGAACAACTTGAAGCAGTAGAAGAAGAAGTGGAAAATGAAGAAGTTGTGATAACCACCTTGAATGGCCTCCTAGGATCATGGGATTCATTCATTCGAGGAATGTGTGCCAGAAGGAAGTGATTACTTTCAGAAGACTCTGGGAAAAGTGCACACAAGAAGAAGCTCGACTCATAATAAGATAAAAGAAGATGGGAGCCACTGAAGATCAAGCTCTCAACATCAAAAGAAGATCCCTCAAGTAATGAGGAATACGAAGAACTCAATTCTTGAAGAGCCTCTTATCCATATTGAGCATTTGGATAATAAATGATGATTGAAGAAGATGATGAAGCTGAAGGCTAAAGGAGTCTACCCACGAAACAAATAAAGATAATTATTCAATTGTCATTTCATGATATTGTTTTGTTATGCATTTTTTTATATTCAGTTGATGTATTATGCATGGTAGAATGTTTTCATTAATGACAGTATACTACTAATACGCATGTGATGGGTAAGTAGCTCATGGTGCTATACAACTCTCCATTACTACTTATCTAGAATGAAACCTCTTTCCTGACATCTTGGATTAGTGCACAATCTCAATGATGTCTTGGTAGAGATGGAAGGCATCTAGAAAAGTTTTCGTGAGATATGGATTAATGTTGCATTGCCTAAAATAGTTGCATGATCATATATCGATTCATAAGAATTTGCCACTATAAATATGCCTTATGAAATGTTTCTAACCATACAAATGCATTTGACTTGTATTAAAAATCCCGTACATTCACCTACAAGCAAAGAAGCATGAGACTTGTTCCAAAGAACAAATGACGACAGTTCAAGATGAAGAATAATATGAGGAATGGAGCGACATCATTGATGCAGAGCCTTCCAGCTATGAAGAAGTAGACAAGAAGATAGGGAAGACCAGTTCAAGAAGAATGATGTCTAGGATACAGTATCGATACCTAAAGGAAAGTTTGTAGTTTCATCATGCAGCAGATGGAAACATCGTGGGATACAGGGTAGGATTCGTAGCTCAAGGATTTTCATTGAAAGAAGGCATAGACTACAAACAGACATTTGCAACCATCAGAAGTTAAGACAGATGATAGGTGGAATCATGTGTACAAATGAAAGAAGGCTTTGTACGAGCTCAGAAGGCACCCATGGGAAACACATACATAAGGAGCTTGAATATTAGCTAGACTGATGAAGATCTTAACCTTTGCTACAAGGTTGAAGATGAAAGTATATAGAGGATAAAAATCTCACAGATGGATGCAAGAAGAATGCTTTCAGGATAGAGGATCTTGGTATCCAATGACCCTGGATGGATACATAGAATAATAGTAGTAGAGAAATGTACTTGTCACTCCAGTACATGATACATAGATTACGAAAGATAGAGGAAGAATAATGCTCCACTTCAGAGGGAGTGACTGCAGAAGATACTAAGGTTCGACATGGTACGATAGGATGGATAGATCACTGATGACTCTAGGCTTTACTAAGAGTAAATCAGATTCCAACATTTGCTTCAAGTTTGAAGGAAGAAGACCAGTGATGCTCCTGTTATATGTCGAGTACTTGTCCCTAGCAGAAGTTGCAAGAAGGATACTTGTTGCCAAGTTCAAGATGAAGGACTTGGATATGATGCACTACTTTCTAGGAATGGAGGTGTGACAGAATATCCCTGGTACAAGGGAAGTATGCAATAGAGATCCTGAAGAGGTTTAGGATGATGGACTGCAAGGCCATGACCACACCTATGCCATCGAACCTGAAGCTATTGAGTGATGCTTCATCAGATTCAATTGATGCCATGATGTATCGCCAGATGATTTCTTTCTTGATGTACCTGATGAATATGGGACTGGATATTTTCTTTGTTGTGAACACATTCAGATATGTTCACCTAAAGGCTGCAAGGCATGAGGTGAGGTACCTGAAGGGTACAGTTGAGTATGGGCTCAAGTATGAGGCGGATCAAAAGATTAATCTGGAAGGTTATGTTGATTCAGATTGGGAAAGATGTGCCATCGATAGAAAGAGCACTTCGGGGTGCTGCCTTAGTATGGGATTAGGTGTGATCTCTTGGTTTAGCAAGAAGCAGTCCTGTATGGCACTGATTACAGCCGAAGCAAAGTATGTCGCAGATTGTTCAACTAGTTGTGAGACAATGTGGCTTAGGAAGTTACTATCTGATTTGTTTGATCTCTAGTTGGATGCTACTTGTATATTGCAACAACCAGAGTTATGTGAATTTGTCTGAGAACTCGGTGTTCCATGACAAGTCGAAGCATATCGAAATCAAATATCACTATATCAAGGATATGGTCTAGAGAGGAGCAGTGAAGCTCCAGTATGTTGTGACAGACGAGCAAACAACTGATGTGTTTACCAAGGCATTAGCTAGAGTGAAGTTTGAGTACTTACGGGAGAAGCTTGGTGTTCTCCAGATTGAGGTTCCCTCCAAGGGGAGGTGATGAGTCTGAGAGTCTTTCTGACATGGTAGGATTGGTTCCTCCATGGTCAGATATAAGTGCAGGAGCCATTCTAATGTGACTGTGGGATGTGTTCCCACATTATCAGATATAAGTGCAGGAGCCATTTTGATGTAACTGTGGGATGTGTTTCCACATGATCAGATGTAAGTACATATCCATTCTGATGTGACTGTGGGATGTGTTCCCGCATGATCATATAAAAGTGCAGGAGGCATTCTCATGTGACTGTGGGATGTGTTCCCACATGATCAGATGTACGTGCAGATCCATTCTGATGTGATTGTGGGATGTGTTTCCACATGATCAAATATAAGTGTTGAGCCTTTCTAGCATGGATGCGGGATGTGTTCCCCACATGGCTAGATATAAGTGCTGAGCCTTTTGGACATGGTTCTTGGATGTGTTCCTCCCATGGTTAGATATAAGTGTTGAGCCTTTTTGACATGGTTCTTGGATGTGTTCCTCCCATGGTCAGATATAAGTGCCAAGCCTTTTCGACGTGGTTCTTGGATGTGTTCCTCCCATGGTCAGATATAAGTGCCGAGCCTTTCTAACATGGTTCTTGGATGTGTTCCTCCCATGGTCGGATATAAGTGCTGATCCTTTTCGACATGGTTCTTGGATGTGTTCCTCCCATGGTCGGATATAAGTGTTGAGCCTTTTTTACATTGTTCTTGGATGTGTTCCTCTCATGGTTGGATGTGAATGCTGGGACTTTCTGACATGGTTGTTGAATGTGTTCCTCCCATGGTCAGATGTGAGTGCCTTTCTGACATGGTTGTTGGATGTGTTCCTCCCATGGTCAGATGTAAGTGTTGGGCGGGCCTTTCTGACTGGGTAAGATATAAGTGTTGAAGAAGATGAATACCTACATGGAGGCTAGGCCTACAACCAGCATGAAAAAATGTTGGCTCTATAGAATATGCTATGACGAGTAGAATTGAGAGATAGCACTAGTTGATCAAGATAGCGAAAGCAGTGATGATGATGATGATCTAGTGGTGATCAAGCTTTGATGATGATCCAGTGATGATCTAGCTTTGATGATGATCAAGTGATGATCCAGACTTGATGAATATGACTTGACTATGAAGATGACGTGAATATGAAGATGACTTGATGATGATCCAGATGATACAGAGAAGAAGACTTGTGCTGATAAATTGTGTCGAGGGAATACCTTCCTAGTTAAGAGGGAGTGTTGATGTATTTGTAACTTTAGAATGTATTCACTTTTATATCTTATGTATTGTACCCCAATGTTTATTCCGGGAAGTATCTATAATGTAATTGAGTCATGTCATGCCCTGATGTTCCTATCGGGAGATTCAATAATGTAAACAAATCATGTAAAGTCATTGAGGTTAACCCTCCATTGTAATTTGGGGCAATAGTCCCCATAATTGAGTCAATGTGTTGATCAAAGGGAAAATTCCCCATAGTTGTGGGGCACTAGGGTTATTAGACTCTTTTAGAGATGTCGGCCCTCATAAATAATTTTTAAGTGAGGCCGAAATGTTGGAGTTAACATTAAGTGAACAAAATAATATAAATAGACAATGAGCCTCTCTATTTATCACACACACGCTCACTCACTGGGGCGCATGAGTGAGAAAGGAGAAGCTCTCTCAAGTGAGAGAGAGAAAACAAGCTGTTGGAGATCATGTTTGTGTTTTCGGGTTTTACTGCGGCCATTGGTGCTCATTCTATCTCTGAGGAAGTTGTGGGGTTTTCTCCTTTATGATTTCCCTGAGGAAAATTCTTTGTCTCTTGTCTCTTGTGTTTATTGTTGTGCATGTTATTCTCTCAAATAAGATCCTAAGATCATATTGCTTAAATGATAAAAATCTAACACAAGGATTCGATGTTCTAGAGCTTATGCTCAACATCAACATGGAAGGCTTCGGTGCTTATGCCCAACACTTCCATATTATCTTTTCATGTGTTCCAGATCTTCACGCTCCACACGAATGTCTCAAAACTCATGTGCTCAAGAGTTTCTCGCTCAACAAAAAACATGAATTTACCCATGTGCTCGAGAGCTTCTTGCTCAACACAAAACATCTCATCAATTATGTGCTTCAGAGTCCACGCCCAACACAACCAAACATA